>JAWRVF010001562.1:0-59127 GCA_036785485.1 Physcomitrellopsis africana | reverse complement strand
AACCGTTGATCTTGATTGAAATATTTCATACACCTTAACAATTAAGTTAACAACACACACACCAAGTTTGAAGAAGATCCAACCTACCAAGAAGAAGACAAACTTACAAATTTGCTCGGGTATCAGCCGGCCTCCTTCTCCAATCTTCACGCCAATATTCCAGTGCCTAAACCTCCTATTTGCACCGTTCAATTGCTTCCAAATTTCACATGCATGTAGAAAATTAAGTCTTCTACACACACATATAAATTTCACCCCAATCCAACTGATAGATTGCTCAAAATCTGCATAACCCTAACTAACCTTTAAAACCCAATTCCAGAGACCCCAACCCACATAAACTTCAATAACCTTTGATCGAACCGTTAGATCAATCTCAAATTCACAGCACCTTACAAACACAACCGTATGCACAAACCCACAAAATTTCACTTGACAATCTATAACCAATCTCACAAAATCCTCAAAAATATAAATCCCAATATACTTCACAAACTCTAAAGTCTCCCAAAACAACTCTGACTTTGCAAAGCTCTTACAAACTCAACTTTTATCCAAATCATTCAAAACCAAAAAAACATATAGACTTCCTCAAGTCTGCCTTCTAACCCCACTCTCCGATCTACAAAAAGACTCCAGATCCGCCGTAGGCACGCGGTTTTGTGCCCTGGGGTCTGGTTTTGACCCAGGTTCTTAACCGGCCCTCTCCGGGTATCAACTCTTGTAATTTTGAGGTAAATTTCTCTAAAACCTACTCTTAACTCCTTACTTAACATGCATATACCAATTATCTTTCTAATCTACCTTGCTTTACCATATTTATGGCTATACAAAGTAAGTAGAATTCCTTTTTATAAAAGGCAGCATTAGCACCTTTTAATTTTTACTACCTCCTTGTCTATTATCTATTTTTCTAAGATAATTTTTTCTAATATTTTCATTTGAGCTCTTCTATAATATAATCACTCCTTCCCTCTTTCACCTAGTGGTCGTATTACTACACGACACCGTCCACAAAGATGTCCAACTACCAAAAAATTTCCAAAATCAAATTTAGACTTCTCAATCGAAAGGGTCAAATTTGCTTCTTCAATTTTACTCAAAATCTTATCAACATCTTTAATGCCTGTTCTTACAAATACTCTCCAATCATCATCATCTAAAGTAGAATCTTTATATTTTTCTTTATACCCTTTGATAAGAATGTCATCTATAAAGGATATAGTCTTCTCTGGTACAATTTCTCTCAAGATTTGATTCATTGCATTTTGCATATGTGCCACTGAGTTTGTAGCACCTTGAGGCAATGTGCACATTCGAACCAATCCTAATAGAGTCTTCATGGTCGTTAAGTCTCTGCTTTTGATGGCCAATTGAAATTGAACACAACCAGAGTATAGATCTCCAATAGAATATATGGCATGTCCAGCAAATACTTCTGCTATTTCATCCACAATTGGTCCTGATTTTTTATTCTTAAAGGTAACTTGGTTAGTTGGTTGCATATCTTGGATGAATCGTAATGCTCCAGACTTCTTTGGAATAGTAAAGCAATGATTAGAATATGGAGCCATTAAAGGCTCGAGTATTTCCATGTGTATTTTCTCCTTCAATAAGTCAACCAATTTTGGAAGTAATGCTCTTGGAACTGGTATTGGCTTCAAATCCCATAGCACATGTGGCACTATAAAAATAACCATGGGTGCTACTAAACTTGGTCACACACATTTAATTTCATCTAGTGAAGAAGCAAAGGCTTTTCCATGTTTTGAGATTATCTCTCAAAACATCTTCCCTTCTTAATCTAACAAGAATTCACTCCCTCCAATCTTCAAGTTTGCTAATGTTTCTTTAGTAAACTTGTGCCCAATCTTTGTAACTTCTCTCAAACTTGGCTCCTTCTTTGCTTGTCTGACATGCTCATCAGTATCCAATGGAAGTTGAATTACTATAGGTTTAACCTTTTTAGCTACTGTTTTATACTTTATATTTATTATAGCTTCAAAATTCAACTTATAGCTTTGGTACAAATCCTTGCTCTCCATTGCATCTATTATTTCTTGATATAATGCTTTTGAGTGAATTTCAACCATAATATCTGTACCATCATTTTTTTCTTTTTTAATTTGCAAGTTATATAAAACTTGTAATATATCATCTCCAATGCCTTTCTCTTCATATATTCCAGAAATATACTCATCATTCAAAAGAAATTTTATTTTTTTAGATTTTTTTCCATCTTTTTCATGACCTTCTTATTTACAGAGTCCAAATCTTTTATATCTGTGAAACTCACAAATCCACACTTGGTTATTTCAACAAATCCACTTCCAATGCTATGTACATTGGAGAGCTCAAAATTATTTGGTCCTTCTGCACCCCTGGATCCCCATTTTTCACAAGTATAATTCAAAAATCCAAAAAGTGTACAGAATTAGGTAGATGCCCATTCCTAAGACAAACTTGATGTCTCTCATGCTCAGACTTCACTGTCAAGAATTACACAAATTTTGTGCCATCACAATTCCAAATTTGTGCATAATAAGATCCATCGTCCAACACCTTGGTTTCCATTCTTGATGCAATGATGTAAGGCTGTCCTAATATCACGGGATAAGTACCATCATTTTGAACAAAAAAATTTTGTTCTACTTCCACATTTCCAATCTTTGTTGCAATTGCCGGACAAGCTCCAAATAATTGTGTTTGTCCACAATTTGCAACCCTCATAACCCATCCATGATTAATATCAATTGGCCATTTACCTCTCTCATAAATATTTTGAGATATAATATTTATCTCTGAGCCATAGTCCACAAGAGCCAAAACTGATTCATCTAATCCTTTAAGTTTGACCCTTGTCTCTGTGGTAGCTCTAGCCCAAAATGGTTGAATATAATCCATTCCTTCCTTGTCTTTTCTATCAATTCCATGCACAATTATATAATCATAGGTCTTCACTTCTACCTCAATATTTCTTCTATGTGCTACCACAGATACCATTCTATCCAATGCTCTTTCTTTCTCTTCTTGAGATTGTAAGGCTTAGACCTTTATATCATAGCCTCTCACCCCCTCTTCATTATTTTCTACCATCTTCTCACATTCCACAAAACCTTTATCTTTGATTACATCACTCTTATTGCTGACTACACAGGTTTATGCAAATATTTGCAAGATCTTATCTTCCTCCTCATTAGTCAAATAGTCATTTTCTTCTTTAACCATTTAACCATCACTAGCCTTCTCTTCCATAATTATTGGATTATACATCAAAGAAAATACTTGTCCAATTTCAAACTCCTCATCTTTGGTCATATGTGTATCCAAAGCCTTCATCATAACTATTTTAGTTGTCATATGTCTCTTTCTCTTAATAACATCAATGATCAACTTATGAAAATCTTTTTTACTAATGCCAAGAGCCTCTCTCAATGTAAATTCAATTTTGGCATCCAAGATTCTTTCTTCCAACACCCCTTTCATATCAATAGAAGATTCAATGTCAAATTGAAGCTTATAGGCACATCTCTTATCCTTTTTTTTAGAGTCAGCTTCTTTTTTCTTTACCTTAGCATTGTTTGTCCTCTCCTCCCATTTTTCCTTTGAGAAAGGCCCTTCTCTTAGATGAACAAAGATAGAGGACCTTTCAGATCTTTGCCATGTATGAGCTGCACGACCTTCTATCTTTTCACCTTTTTTGAATTCTTAGATCTTTCTCTTGGATATTGGCTCCTCTGCATCATCATTCTCAGAGATTTGTTCTCTCTTTTTTTCAACAAAGACATCATAATCTTCATTATTGTCTTGAACTTGACCTAAAAAAAATTTGATGCTAGCTGTTTCAATAGGATCATCCCAACCAGTGACATTTCAAATGGCTTGAGCCCCTTTGTGCAAAGTTTAACAGATGGAGCTTCTAATGTCTTAATTGTGTGCTGCTTTACTCCTATATGGAATATCTCAGCACCTTATCTATGCAAATAATTGGACCTTCCCATCTTCTCTTCCATAAGCTTTTTCATTCCTCCCTTGCCAAAGTTGGTGCTCAAAGGTAAGTTAGTAGATGCATCATGAATCTTACCATCTTTGAAGACAATAATGCCTACTTTAATAGCTTCATCACATAGTTTACAACTTCAAAGATTGTGACTATCCTCTTCATCACAATAAATGCATCTTCTCACAAATGATCTTGCACCTTCAGATGATTGAGAGTCTCGAGATTATTTTAATTCACTCATTTCTATCTTCAAATTCCTAATACCTTTTATAAACTCATCTAAAGTTTTTTCATCAACTCTCTTAACCATCTTAGGAGATGTTGTTAAAGAAGTTAGAGTAAATGATACCTTGGAAGCTTTTGTAGCAGGATTTGGTGCTACATCCATTTGAATTGTTACACTTTTGGCTTTCATTCACCATTGCTTTGCCACAAGAGTGACTGCCTCCTCCACTCTCCTCCAATCATTGATAAAACATCCTTTGGTGGCTCGATCATCCAAAAGCAAAAGGAGTCTATCTTCCAAAGCATCATTTGTTGCTTGTAAGAATAACTGAGCTTTTTTAGTATCAAAAAGATATCTTTCTACTAAAGGCAATTGGTTGTATTTCTTCTCAAAATCTCGCAGCAATTCATTTGGACCCATAATATTTTCAGGCTGTTGTTCAATCCAATCAATAAAAGACCTTTTGGTCATTCTTTCTAAGTCTTCTTCAAAGTACTCATCATGCAATTTTTCTTCAAATGTCGTCTAATTAGTTACATTTGCATCCCTTCTAATTTCTTCTACTCTTTCACGAACCTCAGGCACAACAGCTAGTGTGAAGGTTTGTATCATTCGAGTCTCACGTACCTGTTGCACCTCCATCTCACAAACATAAACCTTCAAAAATTTGGTGATGTCGTTCCCACTAAATCTCCCAATCTTATCAACAACACCCTTCAAAGCCTTAGTAGCTCCATTGCCTCCAGCTTGAGCTCTATATTGTTCCATAAATATTATCAAAGCTCCAAGGATTGTGTCAATGTTTGCTTGGGCTCCAAAAGAAGCTTCTCTAGTATCATCCATATTGCCTTGGCCAAAACTAGTAGCTCCAAAGCATCTCTCACTAGAAGCACCAAATATGTTGGGTAGAGAGAATTCACTTGGGAAAAACGCCGGGTTCCTGGCTGCTACTAGAACTAGCGAGAAACATGAGAGGAAGCCGTGCAAGTATCTTCTATATTTGTACAATATTAGAATATAATCCTTATATAAAAAATAAAAAAAAAAAATTCTTATATAAAAATAGAATATAATCCTTATATAAATACTTATATAAAAATAGAATATAATCCTTAATATAATACTTATATAAATACTTATACAAATATTATATATAATATTTATAAAATACTTATATAAAAATAGAATATAATCCTTGATATAATACTTATATAAATACTTATACAAATATTATATATAATACTTATAAAATACTTATATAAATATTTGATATAAATACAAGTATATATATATTTGTATATTAAGTATAAACAAATTATGTATTTACTCAAGTATACCTCAAATACGATCGCATATGAAGAATACAAATTATACAATAAGCTAAAATTAATTAAATTACTTAAATTTCATCCAAAGGTCAAATCAAGCATACTTATAGCCTATAGAAAGTTAATAACTCATTGTAAAATATATCAAAATTTCAAAAATAGATGTCTTACCATTTAAAAGTTATGGCTAAATGAAATAAGCACTAAAATTTTCCAGCAAATACAAAGGCAGCAAAGCTCTTCTTCACTTCAGCCTTTGTTGTGGTTGCTTTCCTTGTCCAAATTAGACATGCAATAGCTTTTCAAAAAGCTTATTCCATCATCTAACTTATTTTAAAATTTTGCATATATACCTCTCAAACTTCAGATTTTATAGCTAGTCGAATCTACTCTTCAAATCCTAGCAATAATTTGCCCTCTTGACACTTCACGGCTCATAAATCTTTCAAAGAAGCTCTAAATGAATTGATTTTTGTTTTTGGAGAAAGCTTACAAAAGCTACTATAAACAACTTAAATATCAAAAAGTTTGAAGAGATTTTCAGACTTGGATGGTTGAACAGAGTCTCTGCCCCTCTTCATCAGGTGGTAGCAGATCCTTTTCCACTCTCAAGCTCACAACTTTCTCTCTCCAACTCCAAATGCTACAAGAAATAGCTTGATAGAAAATTAGCACAATGTTCCACACTTTAAACAAGTTTTACTAAGAAAGAGTCGAAATCAAACTTGCAGTGGCAGTTTAAAGTTTCTACTATCACTTTTCAATAGCAGCAAACCTCACTCTACTAAAACAAGCATAACGTTTTGTTCACAACTCTAATATAAGCAAGTGAATAGATTCTAAAATCCTCACAACTCAAATAACATGCTTTGTAATTTTCATTACAAAAGCTTTTATTTTCTTGGAGCTATCTTTCTACAAAATTCACTATTTAAAAAAACTTCAAACCCTCGTCTTAGCAAGACGAGTCTTCTCTTCTTTTCTTCCACATCAACCTGTGACACGTCCACATGGGCAGCCAAATCCTATTGGTCAGGCTCTATTCACCCTAAACTCTTCTTTCTTACTCCTTATAAGGTCTATGCTATCTCAAAGTCAATAAGAAAGCTAAAGCAACCTTTATTTTTCTTCTAATTACAAAGCAACCTATTCTAGGATATAAGTAAGGTAAGAACCAAAATAAATAGCCATCTTAATTCACTAATTAAGTGGCTAAAATAAATCCTCTTCTTATAATATCTTTTAAAATAACCTCTAGCATTCACACATATAATAATAATAATAAATAAATAATATATAATATTTTTACATACTGCACGTAAATGCAGTATGATAACAGTCACTGGATTATAAGCGCCTTCCAAATAGTGATGCTATTCTTGAAAAGACTCTATAATTGTAAGAAGTTCTTTATCATGGATTTCATAGTTGATTTTTGCTGCTGAAAATTTCCTAGAATCAAAAGCTATTGGGTGGAGTTTGTCATTTGCTACCATTTGTGACAATACTACACTCAAAGTAAAGTTTGATGTGTCTCTCTCTATAAAAAAATGCCTTAAAAAAATGAATGTGATACAAGATTGGTACAAAAATAAAAGCTATCTTCAAAGCCTCAAATGACACTTCTGTTTCTTTGCTCCACTCAAGTTTGTCCTTACAAGTTAAGCGTGTAAATGGAGCTACAACTTACAAAAAATTCTTGATAAAGATTTGATAGTAATTAGCAAATCCAAAAAAGCATTACACATCTCGTATTATTTTTGAAATCTTCCAATCCATGATTATCAAGACTTTCTTTGAATCCACTTTGAGACCATCATTTGAAATGATATATCCTAAGAAATCAACCTGAGTAGTATGAAATACATACTTTTCCATCTTGGTATATAATCCTACATCTCTAAGTTTTTATAATATACGACAAACATAAAACTCATGTTCTTCTATGTTCTTAAAGTAGATCAAAATGTCGTCTAAATAATAAACAACAAAATCATCAAGAAATTCATAAAATACATCATTCATAAGATGTTGAAAAGTAGTTGGTACATTTGTAAGTCTGAAAGATATAACATTATATTCAAAATATCCATATCTTATTCAAAATGCATTCTTTCATTCATCACCTTCTTTGATGTGCATTAAGTTGTATATTCTTCTTAGATTTATTTTTATATAGATTTTAGTTTGATTTAATTGATCAAAGAGTTTAGATATCATAGGCAAAGGATATCTATTCTTGATGGTAATCTTATTGAGCGCTCAATAATCTATAAATATCTATAGTGACCCATCTTTCTTCTTTACAAACAAGATAGGAGCTCTTACTGGAGATTTTGAATGGCGTATGAAATTCTTGGCCAAGTTCTCATCAATGTATTTCTTAAGTTTAGCCAATTCATTCTGGGATAGATTGTAGATTGGTCCAAATGGAGATTGAATTCCCTCTTTGAGATCAATTGAGCAATCATATGGATGATGTTCCAGAAGAATATCTACATTCTTCTTCTCAAAAATGTCTTGATAATCTTGATATTAGCTTGGAATGTCACTTGAAGTCTTTCCACCATCAAAAATAGGTGTAGTATAAATAGCAAAAGATGATCCTTCTTTTGCATCATTCATAAATATTTTTACGCCTATAAGTATGGATTTTATTATATTAGGCTTATGATTTATTACTTGATTTACGGGACTCTAATTAATGCTTTGAAAAAAATCAAATCTACAAGAAATCCAATCTATTCAAAAATTATATTTTTCTAGCCATAATAAATCTAAAATAATTGGATTAGAGGGAGATTTAATTATATTAAATATTACACAATTATTATGACCATCTATTATTTTATTTATAGGAAGGATTTTATGAATAATATTTTCAAAAGATAACGGATGACCATCTATGACTTTTATATGTACGGCTTTAATTTTTTGTATTGAAAGTATTCTACAATTTTTAACAAATTCTTTATCTAAAAAACACGTTGAGGCTCCTAAATCTAGTAAGATAGAGACTTTGTGATTTTTAGGTCCCAAATAGATATCTATTATAAAACAAGGAGAGAATTTTGAGAAAAGAATAGGACCTTTATTATGAGTTGTATAAGATTTCAACTGCACAGATCCTATTGTAACTGGAAAAACTTGTTTTTTAACATATTGTCTTCTTTGATAGCGATACTTCTTATTTTGTAGTTGCATTGTTTCTTTGAACAATGTTGAACAATATGCTTAGATTCTCCATAATATAAACACAATCCTTCTTAATGACAATGAGTCTTTTCTTGTTCAGTAAGAGATTTAAAACATACCATGTCAATTTGTATGTCTTCTATTTCTGAATATATGTATTGAAAAGATGTTGATATTGCCATTATATTATAATAACATTAAGGTTTCTTTATGCGACTTTCAAATCAAAATTCAAATAGACAATTGTCACACTTCACAGCAAAATCAATTGTTTGACTCAATATCTGAGGATCGAGTAAGTTGAGCATCAATTTTTTTACCTTATATTGTAATCTATAGAAAAATTGGTTAATAAGTGCAGCATCATTCTACTTGGTGTCAGTTGATAATTGTTGGAATTGTGAAGCATATGATATCACTAATCAATTGTTTTATTGCAAGATGCGGATTTTGTTAGTTACAACACAAATTGCATCATATTCTCCATATATAGATCAAAACTCCGCTAAGAATGCCTACAAATTATTCAATATTGGATCACGTTATTTAAGAAAGGATGAAAACCATGATAAAGCATAGCTTGACAGTAGTGTTCTAATAAATGTGACTTTTGATCTTTAGCTTGGATAGCTTTGGGGTTGAAATTCAATTGCCAATTGTATTTGATTGATAAATCCTCAAAACTTAGATCTAGTACCATCAAACTTCTCTAGCAAATTAATTTTTGGTTCTTTGATTCTTGAATGGTATTTAATTATAGGTGAAGTGATATGGCTTGAAGCAGCTCGAATCATTTCTATATCTTTACTTCTTACTAATCTTGTTGCTCCTTATGATGGTGCATTGAATTGATGCATTGTAAATATTAATTCTCTCATTTGTTCTTGTGTTTGTGCATTTGTGGTCTTTATTTTAATATACTCTGCCATGATATTATAATAAAAAAGATTAAAAGTGTCTATTCTCACTATATAATAAAATATTCAAAGAACAAAGAAAAAATTCTAAGAACAATATCAGTTTAGAAGTGGATAATCCATAATTTCTAATATGTTTATGTCTTATGAAGAGAAAGAGGTAATCCACTCTTAATCAAGAAAAGATAAAGCTTTGATATTGTATCTTCACTCTTGTCAATTTGTCAAGGATACAAATTAAAACAGATGCATAAATTTGTAAAAACCAAGTCAAAAGAAAATAACAAGATAGAAATAAAGAAGTATGTATATTCAAGAAGAAACTAGAATGGCTATTTCCAAAGATTAAAAAATATATGAGACTCTTGAACTAGACTAGAAGCAAGAAAGGAGTTGACAAGAGTGAAGAAGGCTTCACTCTTGTCTCTATATATATACTATTTATCTAAGAACTATGTGGCAGTGTTCTACAGGACTTCCAATACATGTTTAATTTACAAAATACATGTCAAACTTATAAGACAAGTTTCGTATATGTGTGCCACGTACTTAATTTGTTCCATAAGCTACCAACATATGCAACACATCGCTAACTTGTTCCACAAGCTACCAATATGTGCGACACGTGGCTAGCTTGTTGGCCAAGTTTTTAACCTACCAATCACCTATAAACATGTATAAAAGTGATTCCATGTTTATAAAGCTTCTAGGAAGCTTCTCTATAAAATATTATCAAATTAATTTATTTTACCTACTTCTATCAATCTATATTAATTAGGTAATTATTAGAATAAATCTTATATCCATGATAAGATCAAGTTCTTGAGCAATACTTTCAGGTAGAGTAGAAGTCATGTTTTGTGAGGCATTCTGATTCACTACCGATTTGCTTGCTTTGTTGCTCTTAGGAGTGTTATCATGTGTGCAATTTGTCGGATTCATTCTCCATCTAGATTTGGACTTGGTTGATACTGGAAACTCTGTGATTTTGCGATCAATTGCTAAGAAAAACTTGTCTAGATTTGGACTTGGTTGATGTTGGGAACTCTCTGATTTTGAGATCAATTGCTAAGAAAAACTTGCAACGTATTGGTAGATTCAAATAATCAATGAAATTTAATTTTTGTCTATTGGTTATGAGGTTGGTTACTTTGATTTCAAGCTTCCAACCAACACCAAAATCCATGGCAATACAGAACTGCAGCTCCCCTGAAGTATCGTTATTAAGTCCTTCCCCCAGGATCTTGCCAAGACCACCTGCAATTTGAGACGTCACAGTCCGAAATTTCCTCCAGAATATTCTTGAATACAATCAAAGTCGAAATCTTAAAGGAGTCCAAAGGTCAAAAGACAGATCCTATGACTAAAACGTACAAAGGCTGAGACAAGTTTTGTAAGGCAAACAAATTAGAATACTTTGAGATATATCTTTGGAGAACGTTTTTAAATACAAATAGAAACATCCAAAAAAAAATCCGATAGAAAAGTTGTCTTCTATAATAGCTTTGAGATTAGCCAATAAGCCCAAATTGTGTCGGCTTCTTCCTATCAAAATATGTGATAATAGTATAGCATTGAAGTTTGTTGACTTCTTGAATCACGAGGTAGAAATCTACCTCGACTTCTTGCAGCTGGATTTGGAGAAGTAAACCTGCATAGCTACGAGAGAAACCAATCGGGAGACTTTCTTAGATCGACTTAGTCAAATGAGGGCGGCCCTATTGGTGTGAATTATACAATGCAACATATTCCATTTTGTTGATAAATCAAGAGGCAAGTTAATACCTACGCTTGAAGCGTCATGTCTCTTTCCTATCAATATTATCCTTCCAACGTCGTTCTTCCCTGCACACAATCCACGTAGGACACCATCACTACAGCCTCAATTGAAAATCTGAAAATAAAATAAAACAAAATAACCTTCAATGACCTTGTACGGAACATTGACTTCCTTGCTACTCCTAAGCTACCATATACTACAACTCTGTGGCATGGCCTAAGCCGCTGGACGGCGAGCTACAGTGCTCGAACCCTACTCATTGAGTTCCGCCTTCATACCCTTGAGAGCACCTTTCTACAACTTAGACCATCTCTAAATATGTCAGATAGAATATAAAACTTAAAATCATATTTTAAGATTTGTAATAGTTTTAAACTTCTAAAGTATGTATATGTATCCTATTTTTTTATGTATTAATTTTTTTACTAAAGTAATTTTAGTTAAAGATAGTAGTTAAATAATATTATCATTTTTAGAATAAAAATAAGTATATAATATTTTTATAATATTTTTAAGGATTTTAATTTTTTACATATAAAAAGTAACCATTTGTTAATCTTGTTTATAAAACTAATGGTTTCTAATGCAAGTAACATCACAAGTGTATTACAATATATGCCTGCAAGGACTATCTAATGTTTTAATAATCTTCTACAGAATACTTTATAATCCCATAAAGACTAATTTTCTTTTTTATAAGCTTTGAAATTAAATATTGCATATTCTTTTCTAACTATTAACAAAATATTTAAAAGAATTTAGGCTTTACAATTTTAATAGAAGACAAGAACAATATGCACCTCAATCTTGCTAATACAATTTTTTGAACAATCTATATTGTTATATTTTTACTAATTATATCAATTTAGTTTTTTTTTTTTTGTGATTCATCTATTTATCTTTATTAAAGTCATATGTCTACAACACAACAACAACAATAAAATAAAAATAAATAAAAATAAAAAATCTTATTTTGCTTTGTTTGAATTTATGTTGTACAAAAGTAATAATTTAAAACTCCATATATATATATATATATATATATATATTGCAAAATATAATATAAATATATATTTATATTATCAAGCCAAACCTTTAAATCATCCAAAATTACTTATGAGCATATAATTGTAGCACGGGAATAATACCATTAATTTAAATTTATATATAGAGCGATTATTTGCTTATTAACATGAATATTAAGACAGTGTTCATGATCTCTATTATAACATTCTTTTTTCATAAATACTTATCTTGTAACCATAAGAGCCAAATATTTGTTTCTGTACCTGTACATACTGTGTTGCATTCAAATTGATAATTCAGGCAAGGAACTTGCCAGATTATTTCATTTTGTTTTACAAGTACATAGTTTTTGTATCCATTATTAACTATTGTGTCTAAATTCACTTACTTATTTCTAATATTACTTGAGTTTGTTCATGTATTGAACATTATAGAAATGTCCTGAATTAAATGTATCCTATTTACTTTACCACGTAGCCAATGTTGAAACCTCTTTTAGACAACTATAAAATAATTCATCATCTTATTTTCAGGTGCATGAAATGGCATCAGTAATTGAAAAAACCTTAAATATAATTATGGTTGTTTTGTATTAGTATGAAAGCATTAATTCTCAAAAGTAACATGAATTAAAGGATCCAATTTATTACTGTTCAATTTGTCATGTTTTGCAGACATCTTGAACACAAAGACTTTTAAAAAAAATAGAAACTTGGTATCTAACAAACTTTTGAATGGCTTTTCACCATGCACCTAATACAATTATACTGGCCACTATATTCTTCCAATCTATATATAACAAAAAAATAAATTCACCTCAAGTCACTGTTATGGTCTAAATTGTATCTATGCTATCTAAATGGTGATTTTAATGAAATTATACAGGGTTGAAGTGCAAAGAAATAAAAGACACAATGATACAACCAACCTTAATTCTAAAAATTAAAAATAAAAATAATTCTTCCAAGTTGGATGAATAATTTTAAAAATGAAGAAAAATAGGTTGGAGCAAAATGCATCTCCGGGTCCTTTCTAAGAAAATAGACCATGGAATCACTTCAATTTCTGAATGGTAGAAGCGCCAGCTCATCACGCCAATCGGAATAGCCACGTGGCGACATTCAATAGGATTCAACAGTGAATCCGCTCGCATAATGTCCT
Organism: Physcomitrellopsis africana; assembly: GCA_036785485.1. NCBI lineage: Eukaryota > Viridiplantae > Streptophyta > Bryopsida > Funariales > Funariaceae > Physcomitrellopsis > Physcomitrellopsis africana. The sequence continues at coordinate 45,491 of JAWRVF010001562.1, read as the reverse complement.
GAGAACAGGAGAACCTTAGGGCACCTTTCCATGGGCACTGACAAAGCATAAAGGACGGGCGTTCTCCACGCCGCGTTCCCATGAGCAAATCCAGCGCAGTGCCAGATTCCAGACAACGCTCCAGGAACCTGGAGGAATCTTCCAGCCGGTCTGAAAGAGGATCCTCCTTGGTCAACGGCCTGCCCCCTCGCCTTTCCTCATCCCTTGCTTGACGGATGAACTGTCTCCACCTCATTCATTCTCCACCGTAAATTCATCTCTGTCCTCTCTTCCCTTCTCGTCGCCTTTTTTCTTGTCATTTTTGTTCTTGATGTATGTATATTTATTTTCACACATGTAAATCTTAAAAGACCAAGAGTTTATGCCAGCATGTAGGCACAGTCAATCAACAATATACCAAGGAGACTCTCATGAGTAAAAATTTCAACAAGAAAACCACATTCCATGCTTGGAAGCCCCCATTCACCAGAGTCGATGCTGCCACTACCTTCAGTTCATTTAATGCTAAGTAGAAGAGGACAAAACACACACCAGCTCATGAAGCAAATCCACTGCCATAGGAGACCAATACAGACATGTTCTAGAAGCATGATAACACAAGAGAACTTTACAGGGAAAAATGCTTCAGAATTTGATAATGACCCACTGAAACCTTATCACTGGGAAATCTAGGAAGCTATTCTATTATAGTATGATGTAACTTTCAAGTCCAAGTATAGATGTAGAATTGTGTGTAGAGTATGTGAGAGAGAGGCATTTGTACTACATGATTGAGGGGTGGGATATGAATTGAGTGCCATGTATGTTGATTAGGGGGACCAGGGTTAGAGATTAGGGTGGTGGTTCTACCAAGCCATTAGGGTATGAGGGTAACTGCAGCTTTGGTTACATGGTCTTTTTACTGGCACATGGGACAAGCTGACAGCTGGAGACACATCATCTGACACGCTTGCCTGTTATCTGTGCAGGAGGATACACTAACAAACAACACTTGGCACCACCAAATTTAAATTAAAATAAATATATAAAACAAAGAATGAAGAAGAATGAAAAAGAAACCTTTAAAACCATTGCAAGTTGAACACTTCCAATGATGTCTTATTCTTAAATAATTATATGTCACAATATATATTTTTCTAAATCTTTAAAGATCCAATTCTTAGACTTTATTCAAGCTTAACATACTATTTTGAATCTATTGGAGATAAGTTTTATATTTATGTAATTTACAACTTATATGTCCAAAATGATTTTAATATTTATAAGATTTTTTTGTGATATTGTTTTCATTTGAAAAAGTTTACATACAAATTTTAAAAATTTAAGTAGAGTATTTGTTACAGGCACACCACTCAAGTAAAACAAGATGCCAAAAGTTTAAAGAACTAAACCAAAAGAGGTTCTTTTTATATTACAAGTAAGAAGCTATAACAAGGCATAAGAATAAGACCATAAAACCTAAGTTGAATAGTAAAAATTACTTTGTTAAGATTGAAAATTCTCTCAACCTTGACTCTTATATATACTAGACACAAGGAAACTTCTTAAGGTATTTTTTTGATGCTTTGAGGTGAAACAAGCTTAAGATCATTCTTCAGCAGCTTCTTAAAATATCTAAGCATCCAAGAATCTTCCATGATCATCTCAAATTCCTTTGAAACTTGTAGGACCTTTTGTAATCTTTTAAGAATCTACTATGACCTACTAAAGGCTTCTTAGAACCATAAAGAATCTTCAAGAATATTCTTCTATTATATATCCATGATATCACTTCTTCTTTTATTTCTAAGTTCTACAAAAAAGAATAGAGTCAAAATTGATTAAAGACAAAGAAAGTTAAAGATGTATCGCATGATATCTATTAAATATTTAAGTTGAATTTTGTAAGTCAGAAGATTCATCAATCCTTGCAACCAATAATAGTCACCAATTTCTTTTATTATAGACAAAGATTAAACTTTTATATTTTTGTTGCAAAAACGTCCTTCAAAAATTACTTCAACACATCTTTTATGGGTTTTACTTTAATGATAATTGCTACAAAGCAACTGTTGGATATTCTTCAACATCTTTTTTATTCAAGCAATTCTTCATCTTGAGATAGATGGTATAAAATACTTAGTTGAAATGACTTAATTAGCATGGTATTATCTTTGATTATTCATATCTAACTATATAAGTTAAATCAAAGACGTTGTCCTATTATAATTACTTGCAATGTGTAAGAAAATAGTCCAAATATTTAATATGTTCATAAGTTCTAATATGTGTTAGAATGGTTAATAAAGTATTTAAAGGAGTTGATATAAGAAACTTTATTTTGGTTTTATTTACTTAGTTTGATTATGGCGTTTAAATTATGTAGGACCTAAATATTTAGTATAAAGCCTTGAGAGGAGATTGGAGGCCAAAGATGAAGAACTAAACTACTAAGAGGTTTATTTGGAAGGATGAAGGCAAAGAATGGATGAATAAAGACAAGGGGTGAAGTTCTTTATTCATATTGGTCAATGGTCATGCCCAATAGGCTTTGAGGAGGTTGTCTATAAGGAGAATAAGGATTTTAGCAACTTTAAAAAGAGCATTTGAGAATCAAAGACTAGGATTAGAAAGCTTATTTTTTATATTATAATTTTGGTACAAGTATCAAGAGATTTGGAGTTTTTATGAGGGAGGAGTAGGCACTTGAAGTTAAGATATACAAATTATATCTATTGTCATTCTTTTGAAATTACAAGGAGTTATATAAGAGTTTTTAAAGATCGAAAGATATAATTAGAGAGGTGATTTTAAGATCTACATCTTATGTAGAAGAATTACTATCTTTGAAGTTTTAAAAAAGGAGATATTGGGAGTTAAAGACATCAGATTGAATTCCAAGGCAATAAGTAGACTGTTTTGTTGATAGTAATGGTTTTTGCCATATGTTGAGCTTCCAAACAAATTTTTATTTGAATTTTTTTAAAAAGATATATTATTATATTAAAAAGCTATAAATCAAAGTTTCATAGCATTTAGACATTTAATTTGTGAGATATAAAGAATTTAAAGAATTTAATATGCAGGTATTCATAAACAAGGGTTTGAAGCTACTGTTAGGATTTTAGCAATATCTAAAGATCGATAATGAATCAATAGTTGAAATATGCTATGATAATTTTTAAGAATATATTAGTATTTCATATAAATTTTGAATGGATTTAGACGTTTGGATTAAAAATTATAGATTATTAAAATTAAAAAAAAATTCCCTTCCTAGGGATGAATGAGGGTTTTAGATTATTTGTTATATTTTGAGTGTTTTGTGAAAATAAGACTTATATATTGGATGTAATAGTCCTATGAAGAAGACTTTTACATAAAATTGGGAGTTTTGTTATACTTGGATCTTAATTGAGTAATTAGTGACAATTAGAAGCTCAGTGCTTTCTTGAGACAAATTCTCTCTACCACAATAACATGCCAAAATCTTAAGGTGGAATGAGATTACTTCTAGGTTTGTCAATTTATATATATATGAGAGTTGAGCTCTAAAATTTCTTAGAATACTTCTACCTTTCCTACAAAAAAATTTAAAATCTAGAATGCATCATATTTGGGTATATTAAGTACAAATATTATTTAATATGCATTATCATTTTAAGTCTTAAAAGATGTCATTGATGAAATTCATATATCTTTTGTGGCACATAAACTAAGTTTAAAGTTGGCTCTTATATGCGCTCATTAATATTGTAATTGAGCTAATGTACAAAGTACTTTAGATATCTTTGCTTTAGTCTTGAATCAAATACGTCTTCTATCTCAAATTCTTCATGGCAATCTACTTTAATATAAGACAGTGGTGGTTGTATTTTTCTTGATATGTTTAATTTTCTATAAGATTTTAAAAGAGAGGTGTAGAAAACATGATGTATCTTTATGGATGTTAATAGTTTTTAATAATAAGCAACAAAGTTAATTTATTTTTAATAAAAAATAGTCCTAACCTTTGGCAATTCAACTTGTTAGATGGTCAAGTAGTCTTTATATTGTATCAAAGCAACTATATTTTATTATCAACTTCAAATGGAAGTTGTTTCTTCCTATGTGTGTCAATTGATTCTTTTGAGCATATTTGAGTTTCTTCCTGTTGAAGTTTTAAAATAACTTAGATATTAGCTATTAGGCTTACAAAATCATGTACTATTAGATTTTTGGATCTACTAATAGATAATATGTCAAATTTTGAATGGTAGCTATGATTGGAATAAAATGGAATTTATTAAATAGATGCATGAATTGTATTGTTGTAGGCAAATTCAGCTAGAAACAAATAAGATGTTTAATTATTTTATTAATAATTAACAATTCAGACTAAGTTATACTCTAAAACATGGTTGACTTACTTTGTTTGTCTATCAATTTATAAATAAAATGCCAAAGAAAGCTTGATGTTTACTTGAAGAATTTCAAATAGTAACTTCTAAAGCTTCGATGTAAATTATAATACTTAATCTAATATAATATCATATAGCAATTCATGGTATTAATAGATATTATCAATAAAAAATTTGGCTATGTCATCACTAATAATGATCTTTTTGAAAGAAACAAAATATGCCATTTTAGTAAGTTGGTTGGCAATTATATATATAGTATTAAATGAATTTGATGGTAAGAGGTCTATATCAAGGATATGAAATACAAACAACTAAAATATTAAAATATGCTTGTATCACTTCAAAATAGTAAAAAATCACTCAAAGATGGGATAATATTAAATTAGAATAGCTATTGTCAAAGATAAGAAGAATAGGGGCTCTTGAAACAAGATTAGGAACAAAAAATATATTAATAAGAGTGAAGAAGGCTTCACTCTTATCTATATATATACTATCTATGTAAGAACTACATGATACATTTTATAGAACCTTCAACATGTGTCCAATTTGCAAGACATGCATTAAATTTAGAAGACAATTTTTGAATATATATGCTAGATAATTAACTTCTTCTATAAGCTATTAATACAAAGATCAGAGTATGTGGCAAATATAATTAACTTATTCTATAAGCTTATAGAATAAGTTAATTTGTTCTATACACAAACTTAAAAGATAAATTTTGTATATGTATGCCGTCAAATTATATTTGCCACATACTCTAATTTTTGTTTCCTTTCAAGGTAGTTGATAGGTCTTCTTAGCCATTGATATTATCCTATACCAAGGCACAAGGACCACCTTGATATTTGATTATTATTGAGGCATTCATAACTTCTTTTAAAGAAAATACTTGAAACACCATCAATAGTAGTTCCTACCTTTAAAAGTATTATTAAACACCAATAATCTCTTCTAAGATTGTAATATCAAACACGTTCTAACTTACCATCAATTTGAAGAAGAACATGTTGTTCTTGAAGATCTTTATTACTATTCTATTATCTTGAAGGTTGTAACAATCATAATATCTTGTTTGGTGTTGTATTATGTGTTGTTTTATTTGAGAATGCACCGAGTACCTAGTTGTAGAGGATGAAGTTGTATTTTACAAGTATGCAAAAAACTTTAATAGGTTTCATCCATATAAGAAAAATGTAATTTGAATCTCAATTTAAAAGTGTTGAAAGCCAATAAAAATTTCTCAAAAATACTCTTCTTAATAACCTCAACTATACACAAATTCCAATTATCTTGTTACTTTTACAATTAGGCAACTTCCATTTTTCTTTGTAAGCCCTAACTCTAGTTAGTGAGCTTCAATAAGCTATAACTCTTAATTAGACCATCTACTTGATGCAAAATTTAGCATATGAATCCCACTATAAGTCTTTAATATGCTTAGCAAATTTCAGCCCAATCCAATATATAAATTGTAAAAAAATGTCCACAAAGCGCACTAATGTCACTTGACAGCCAACTTGAAGTTGATGTAGATGTTCCAATAGTGATTTCTCTTTCTTTAATTATTAACTTTAGCTCAAAATTAGAATATAGCTTGATCTCTAAGTCTTCTAATATTATGCTAAATTTCATCTTTTTTTAACTAATAGATCTTTAGATATTGTAAAAATCCTAAACAATCTCAAACTGCCAACTTTTAGTACTTCTTTGCACTAATGATCAAATATCTTTCAATTGCACTATTAGATTATTATAAAATTTCACACACTTATGGCACATTCAATAAATTATATAAAATTTGTTTTTTTAATTATAGATATTATACCAATTGTACAAACAAGCCAGGAGTACTAATCCTAATTTTATTGCATAAAATCCAAATTATTAATATAAATCTTAACTTTGAATAATGATTGCAAAATTATTTTAAAACCTATGAAAATGAATCTTATGTCTTTAAAATAAGCTTAAAGCTAGCTCTCAAAGTCTAATTATCAATCTTTGAATGATCTCCTATTTTATCTTCGGTGGCCATTTTAGTAGAAAGAGGTATGATTTTGATCCTATTCCATAAATAGTCAATCCTAGGATATCAATTTAATCTATTTTAGTAATTTTTAAATGTGATCCTATTTTCAATTTAATCTTGGTATCAATTATATTAATTATTTATCTCTTCTATTCTATTTTTATTAATTTATGGTTTTTTTAAGATGATAAAAGAGTTTCTACAATCTAGAAAGAAAAATTAATAACAAATTCTTATCTACTAGCTATTAAGATAAGAAAATAATCTAAAAGGCTTTTTTAAAATCCTTTTTAAATATCTCAAGTTCCTATTAAATCAAGATGATGAATATTAATTAAAAAATCATTCTTATTTATTTTTATATTATATAAATGTGTTACAACAAGATATTGGTAAATTAATAAATGATAGCTCTTGAGATAAATTTTTTGGTTGTTTATTCTTCATTTCTTTAGCACCAAAAGTCCAAAAAAATAACAAATAATGATATTTCTATCAAACTTGATTTTTTTTATAATAAAGATTTTCTTCATCTTGGTATTAATGGATGCCTTCAATAAAATGCATTAACTTTAATTGATGCATTTGCTAGATTCTTGGATGGCTTCCATATGTATTCACTAATATCATATCCATGCTAATTTTTAAGATATTCCAACCTATTTTGGCGCTACTTCAAATCTAAGACTTCTTCTACTTCAAATTCTTCATTATCATTTGCTTTTATAGGAGGCGATGGCATTTATCTTCTTCCTTGTATATTCCTTGTCTTATATGGCTCAAGCAAAGATGCATAGAATATAGAATGGATCTTCATAGACTTTGATAGGTATAATTGATAAGCAATTAAATTGACTTGTTTACAAATCAAAAATGGTCAAAGCTTACAATAATCCAACTTGTCATAAGTACAAATAGTTTTGATATTATCACAAAGTAGTCATACCTTCTCACCAATGTAGAATTGAAGTTGTTTCTTATGATAGACATCTGCATTAGTCTTTTGTTGTTATTGAATTTTTTTTAATTGCGCCTTTATTATTGCATATAACTTTAAAAATCGATTTGCCAAGTCTTTTGCCATAGGATTATCAAACTTTCAGAAGTCAAAAATATCAAGCCATAGATGATAATTATAATTGGTAAAAAAAGATATTTATTTAATAGAAGAATGTATCAAATTATTATAAACAAGCTCTGTTAATAGCATAAGAATTGTCTAATCATCTTGATGATGATTAATGGTACACTTCAAATACTACTCTAAAACTTGATTTATCTATTTTGTTTATCCATCAATTTGAAGATAGAAAGATGAAGATAGTTTTATATCTACCTTAAATATCTTGAAAAGAGTTTTTTAAAATTTTGATACAAATTGTGTTCTTTTATTTGAAATAATATTCTTTGGCAATCTATAATAGCAATAGATGTTGTCAAAGAAGAGTTTAGATGTTTTTCATGTTGTCGTGTTGTAATATGTTTATGTAATAAAAAATATAAACAAGAATGATTTCTATTTAATATTCAAATATCTTAGTTCAATAAAAACTTAAGATACTTAAAAAAGATTTATAAAAGTCTTTTAGATTATTTTCTTGTTTTAATAGCCAATAGATAAAATTTAGTTATTAAATTTTCTTTCTAGATCGTAAAAACTCTTTCACTGCTTTGAAAAGCCATAAGTTAATAAAAATAGGATAGAAGAGATAAAAAATTAGTATGGTTGATATTAGGATTAAATTGAGGGTAGGATCAAGCTTAAAAATCCTTAGAATAAGTTGGATTGATACCCGAGGGTCAACCGTGTATAGAACAGGGTCGAAATCAAACCTCAAGCCACAAAAATGGCCACCAAAGGTAAGATGTTGGATCATTTGGAGATCGGCAACTAGGATTGGAAAGCTAGCTTTAAGTTCATTCCAAAGATTTTAGGCTTGTTTTCACAAGGTTTGGAAGGATTTAGCAATTGCTATCTAAAATCAGACTTATATTAGGGATTAAATTTTTATATAATAAAATTAAGACTAGTACTCCTGACTATTATATACAATTGAAATGATGTCTATATTTGAAAATTTAAAAGTATGCAGGTGATTGAGTATGCTAAGGCTGAGTAAAAATATATAGCAATATAATAGTGCAATCGGAACTTATTTGATCTTCAGTACAAAGAAGTATTAGAATTTGGCAGTTTAGGATTGTTTAGGATTTTTACAATATCTAAAGATCTATTAGCTGAATTAGAGTGAAACTTTGCATAGTATTAGAAGAATTAAAGAGCAAGCTATATACCAAATTTTAGCTAAAGTTAAGGGCTGAAAAAGGAGACATTTCTACTAGGATATCTGCATCATCCTTCAAGCTAGCGGCTAAGTGATATTAGTGCGGATTTTGGCTGATTTTTTACAATTTGTAAGTTGGATTGGATTGAAACTTTTTGAGCATATAAAAGACTTATATTTGCATTTTTATGCAAAATTTCACACTAAGTTGACAATTAGATTAAGAGTTATAGCTTGTTGAAGTTCACTAAATAAGGTTAGGATTTGTACAGAGAAATCTTAGTTGCTTGATTGTGACAAGTAACAAAGCAATTGGAATTTATATATGAATGAAGTTATCAGGAAGAGTATTTTTAAGCACTTTGTATTGACTTAAGCACTCTCGTATTGATATTCATATTTTTCTCATATGGATGAAACCTGTTAAGGATTCTTAAGTATTTGTTAACCGCAACTTCATCCTCCACAGCCAAGTATCCAACGCATTTTCAAACATGAGAATATGTAATACAACAATGTGTGATAGATTTTATACATAATATAAAATATACCATGTTGATTAAATAATCTACAATTATAGATATAGAATCATATGAATTTAAAATTGATAGATCTATAATAAAATCCATAAAAATAAAAGACCATGGCTATTGTGATATAGATAATGGTTGAAAAATTTTGTAAAGTCAATGATGAGGAGTTTTTGATCTTAAACAAATATCACATGATTGCACAAATTTTTTAATTTCTTTCCACATTTGAAGCCACCAAAAATCTCTTGATATTAATTTCAAAGTCTTATTGAATTCAAAATGTCTTGCTATATGGAAATTGTGATGAGCTTCAAGAGCACATAGTTGTGGTTTACTTTTTGAAATATATAAGCATCCCTCAAAATAGAATAGATTATTCTTGGACTCAAATTTAAAAGTATCATTAAACTTGGATGAATTATTTTTAGTATAATAAATAAGAAGATCTAAAGATGTATTTGATTAGACTTACTTGACAAAAGTTGAATCAATAATCAATATCAATTTTATTGCTTGAAGATAAAATTATTTTAGCTTTAACAAGATCATCTTTTGTTAATCAAAAGCTATATTTTCTTCTTTTGGTACAAGATAAGAACATCTAAAAAAGGCATCAAACAAACCTTCTTATTTTTCTAACTAATAAGTAATAATAAATTTGAATCTTGACAAAGACATGTTCCAACAAGCCTTGCAATAATTCAAAATATGTATTGACATAAAATACTCAAGATTCTTGTGATCCAAATATATAGTGACTAGATTAGAAGCGCCTTCTAGATAATAATACTATTTTTAAAAAGAATCTATAATTACAAGAAGTTCTTTATCATGGATCTCATAGTTAATCTTGGTTGTTGAAATTTTTTTTGAATAAAAAGCTATCAGATGAAGTTTATCATCTATTCTTATTTGTGATAATATTGCATCTAAGACAAAGTTTGATGCATTTGTTTTCATAAAAAATACTTTAGAAAAGTTGATGTGATACAAGATTGGCACAAAAATAAAAGTTATTTTCAAAGCTTCAAATAATACTTCCGCTTCTTTTTTCTACTCGAGTTTTTCTTTTACAAGTTAAACATATTAGTGGAGCTGCAACTTGAAAAAAATTCTTGATAAAGATCCAATGGTAATTGACAAATTTTTAAAAATATTACACATCTCTTATTATTTTTGGACTTTTTAAATTTATAATTGTCTAAACTTTCTTAAAGTCTATCATTAGACCATTATTAGAAATGATATATTTTAAAAAATCAATTTGAATAGTATAAAATATATATTTTTTTACCTTGGCATATAATCGTGCATCACTAAGTTTTTATAATATAGGACAAATTCATATTCTTTTGTATTTTTAAAGTAGGTCAAAATATCGTTTAAATAATAAATAATAAAATCATCAAAAAACTCATAAAAAATATCATTCATAAGATATTAAAAAGTAATTGGTGCATTCATAAGTCCAAAAGGTATGACATTATATTCAAAATGCCTATACTTAGTTTAATATACAATCTTCTATTCATCACCTTTTTTGATGCAAATCAAATTATATGCTTCTTGTAGATCTATTTTTGTGTAGATCTTTATTTAATTGAATTGATCAAAAAGTCTTAAAATCAAAGATAAAAGATACCTATTTTTTATGGTAATCTTGTTAAGTCCTTGATAATCTATGCACATCCACAACAATCTATTTTTTTTCTTTACAAATAAGATAAGAGCTGCTACTAAAAATTTTGAATGATATATGAAGTTCTTAGCCAAGTTCTTATTAATATATTCCTTCAATACAACCAACTTATTTTATAATAAATTATAGATTGGTTCAAATAATAATTGAGTCCCTTCTTGAAGATTGATTGAACAATCATAAGATCGATGCTTTAAAAGAATATTTTCTTTTTTTTTTCAAAAACATCTCAAAAATCTTGATATTGGCTAAAAATATCACTTGTAATTTTTTCAATATCAAAAATGGGTATAATATATATAACAAAAGATGATCTTTCTTTTGCCACATGTATAAAAGCTTTTGTACCTATCAAAAAGGATTTGAATGTATTAAATTTGTATATGTCTATTTGACTAATGGATTTTTGGATTAAACTATGAAAAAAGTCAAGATTATAAGAAATTCAATCTATTTGAGGATTATATTTTTTTAACCATGATATTTTTAAAACAACTAGGTTGGAAAGAGATCTAATAACATTAAATATTACTACATTATTATGTCTTTTAGTCATTATATCTAAAGGAAAAATTTTATAGATGAAATCTTCAAATAACAAAAAACAACCATCTATGAATTTTACATACATAGATTTAATTTTTTTAACTAAATATATTTTTTGTTTTTTAATAAAATCTTTGTCTATAAAATAAGCTAAGGCTCTTTAATCTAATAAAGCAAAAAATTTGTGATTTATAGATCCTAAAGGTACATCTATTATAAAATAAGGCAAGAGATCTAGGGAGAGAATGGGACTATTATTAAGTATTGCACATAATTCCAACTGTACATTCTCTATTATACTTGAAAAAAATTGTTTTCCAATATATTGTCTTTTTTAGCAACCATGCTTCTTATTTTGTGGTTGCATTGTTTCTTTAGACAATATTAAGCAATATGTTTTTTTTCTCCACAATATAAGTATAGATCCTCTTGACGATATCAAATCTTTTCTTGTTTGGTGAGAGGTTTAAAACATATTATATCAATTTGCATCAGTTTTAGCTTAGTCAAATAAATTTTTGAAAACTTAAGAGCTATTGTTATTAATTGATTTGTTCTTCTCTAGCCAATTCTATATTCTTGATGCCTTTCAAATAATCAATTATTGCATATAATGGCTTGAGCAATAAATTATTCTCAAGAATTTGCTTTTGGCATTATTAATAATAAATCTTTGATATTATCTTTTAACCTATAATGAAATTGATTGATAAGAGCTTTATCATTCTATTCCACATTACAAGTGAGGTTTTGAAATTTGATAATATAAATTATGGTGGCCTGTGATCTTTGTTGTAAATATAAGAACTTGGTCTCTGCTATCCTTTCTTGATCACTTTCTTCAAATGTGGCCATAAATACTTCAAAGAATAAATTCAAATTATAAAGAAGAAAATTAATTCAAATTAAAGGAGGATAATCTATAATTTCTAATAACAAATAAAAATTTCCAAAAAAAAAGATAATTCACTTTCTTTAAAAAAAATTTAAGATTAGAAAACAAGGAATATTAATTTAAAAGTAAGTAATCTGCAACCTTCAAATATAATAATAGAAATAAAATAATCCAGTCACTTCTAAAATATAAGACAAGAATAATGAATCTTTATTCTTATTAAACTATCAAGGACATGAAATACAAACAACTAAAGTATCAAAATATGTTTGTATCACTTAAAAGGAATAAAAAATCACTCAAAGATGGAATAGTATTAAACTAGAATGGCTATTACCAAAAAAAAAAAGAGTAGGGACTCTTGAAATAAGACTAGGAATAAAAAAGGCATTAACAAGAGTGAAAAAAGGCTTTATTCTTATTTCTATGTATACTATCTACCTAAGAACTACATGGCGACATTCTATAGGACCTCTAGCATATGTCTAATTTATAAGATATATGCCAAACTTACAAAACAAGTTTTCTAAATGTGTGCCACATAATTAACTTATTCTACAAGCTACCTACATGTGCAATATGTGGCTAACTTGTTCGCCAAGTTTCTAACCTATTAATCACCTATAAGCATGAATAAAGATGAAATCACATCTATGAAGCTTTTAGGAAGCTTCTCTATAAGATATTATCAAATTTATCTATTTTTATCTATTTTTATCTATCCATGTTATCTAGATAACTATTAGAATAAATCTTATATCCATGACAATCTATGATGAAGTCTATAGAGATAAAAGACCAAAGTTGCTTTGGAATTAATAGCAGTTGAAGAAGTTCATATAAACAATATCAAAGATTCTTTGATTTAGAACATGAGTTGTATGAGATGACAAATTTTTTGACAACTTTTTATATTTGATGCCACTAAAAATCTTTAGAAATGTATTTTAATATTTTATTGAATTTAAAATATTCTACAATTGAAAAGTCATGATTCGTTTGGAAAACTCAAAGGCACAATGGCCCTTCTGAAATATATAGACATTCTTCAAAATAGAAGAGACCATCTTCAAACTTATATTTATTTAAATCATTATAAATATTATGGAATAATATTTAACATCAAAAATAAGAGGGTCTATATTCAAGGTTTTACAAATTTAATCAAAAAATAAAAAATCTATTAAAATTAATACAATAATTGTTCAAAAATAAAAAAATTTGGATTTCAAGAGTGTTGTCTATTGTTGGTTGTATATTGCATCTCTTCTTTTGATATAAGGTATAATTGACTTGATAAAGCATTTGATAATTTTTATTGCTTCTTGAATCAATATATGATGTTGAAGTCAAAATGGAATAGAAACATATTCCAATAAGCTTGATGACAATTTAAAACACAAGTCCATATGAAATACTTGAGGTTCTTATAATATATATATATATATATATATATATATATATATATATATATGTTATTAGATATGAAGAGCCTTTAAGCAAATAGCACCATTCTTGAAAAGCATCCATAATAGCAAGAAGTTTCTTATTGCGGATTTCATAATTAATTTTTGCAATTGAAATTTTTTTGGAGTAAAATGCAGTTGGATGGAATCTCTTTTTTCTTTTAGATTTGAATAAAATTACTTCTAATACAAAGTCTAAGGCATAGATTTATATAAAAAAATAGTTTAAAAAATTCTATATGAATCAAGATAAGGATTGTAGTGAATGTTGTCTTGAAGCATTCAAAGGCTTTCTCAACTTTTGATATCTATTCAAGCTTATCCTTGTATGTCAATTGTATAAAAGGAGTGGTTATTTGAAAATAACTATTCATAAAGATCCTATAGAATTTTACAAATTTAAGAAAGCATTGGATGTCATATATCAATTTTGAAATTGTGTAATTACTAATAATCTTAATTTTCTTTAGATCCATTACTAAGCCTTTGTTTAAGATAATATAGCCAAAAAATTCTACTTAAAATTCATAAAATATATATATTTTTTAATTTGGCATATAGTATAATATCTTAAAATCTTTGTAAGGCAAGACAAACATGTTATTTATGTTATTTTAGAATCTTAGAATAAACCAAGATATTGTTCAAATAACATATATTAAAATCATCAAAGAATTCACAAAACACATTGTTTATGAAATGTTAAAAAATGACTAGCATATTTGTAAGGCCAAAAAGTATGACATTGTATTTGAAGTATTCAAATCTTATACAAAATACAATCTTCTATTTGTCCCCTCTTTTTATGTGAATTAGATTATAAGCTCTGCAGAGATCTATTTTGGTATAGATCTTAGCTTGATCTAATGGGTCAAAAAACCTATATATCAATAACAAAGGATAATAATTTTTTATTGTCACTTTGTTGAAGCTATAATAGTTAACCCACATCTACAAAGACCCATCTTTTTTTCTTATAAAGAATATAAGTATATTCTAGTAAAGTGTTTAAGTTTTTTTTCCAAATATATCTAAAAAATGTTTGTATTCTTTTAAAAGAATGGTCAAAGTACTTGCTGCTTTAGATTTTGAAGTTGTATAAACAACAAAAAAAATATCTTTTTTGATTGCTTTCATAAAAGCTCTAGCTCTAATAAAGAGAGATTTTATGATTTTAGATCTATAAGATGTATGGTGTTTTCTATCAGATTTAGTAATAATAGATTATGATATTTTATAGAATTTTATTTTATGGGATATCCAATCTATATAGAAATAATATTTTTTAAGCCAAGAAAGTCTTAAAATGATGGGATTAAATAGAAATCTAATTATATTAAATTAAATTTAACTACTATGATTCATTAATGTTATTTCTAATAGATCAATTTTATGAGTAACATCTCTAAAAATATATAAGGTTGACTATCTATGACTTCTATGTAAATAGCCTTAGATTTTTTGACCATAGAAGTTTTATGGATTGTAAAAAATTCTAAGTTAATAAAGTAAGCAAAGACTTTTGAATCTATTAAAACAAGAATTTTGAGTTTTTAGATGCTCAAACATATTTGTATAATAAAACAATAAGAAATATTATATGATAATACAAGATCTTTTTTGATTTATAAAATAAAAGAATTTAGTCGCATTATTTCTATTATGGCTAGATGTCATTGTTTTTTTATACAAAGCATTTGATAATGTGGTCGCAGTCTTCATTCAATATGTATATTATTACTTTTTGTATAAATTATTAGCCTTATGGCCAAGTTTTCCATAATATAAATACAAATCATGTTCTTTTAAATATTTTTTTTTGCTCAAAAAGGATTTTTAAAGCAAAATATATCAATTTGCATATCTTTTACTTTTGAATGTTTATTAAAGTTGAGAGATGTAGAAGATGCCAAATAATTAATGTAAAGTTGTAGTACATGTAATAGACATTTAGCTTATTAAAGTTAAAATAGACAGATATTATATTTTACAACTTAATTAATGACTTCATTAAGAGTTTGAAGATTAGACATAGCCATAAAATTTTGAAATATAAACAAATATAAAATATAGTCTCTATCAAAGGACTCTAATTTTAGTTGTGATTAAACAAATCTTATAATATTTTTAAAGTATTTTTATAAATGCTACCAAAAATATTTCAAAATTATGTAATATGGAAGAATTTTTTTTAAACAATGAAGCAAACCAAGACAAAGCTTGACCTGAGAGCAAGGTTATAATAAAACCAATACAAGATACTTTTGTAGAATATTATTGAGGTTCTAATAAAGTAATAAGTTGAAGTTGATTTATAAAGCTACAAAACTTTGAATGAATTCCATCAAACTTCTTTAGAAGATTAATTTTTGATTTTTTTATTATTGACATTGAATTGTTATCTTAAATATATATATCTTCTAATAAAGTAGACCTTGATAATGAAGTTCTTAAATAAACTTGTAATAGTAGCTGAGATGGTTTTATTCTTTGATCATTATATATGGTCATAAAAAGTTCTTTATTTTGTTTAAACAAGATATTTATCTTAACTCTTAATGCTTCAAGAGTATTTATAATTGAATCTAATTTGGCTTTTTTGGAATCCTCCATATTCAATCTTTTACTTCTTGGCATAGAAATAAAATAAAATAAAATAAAATAAATATAAAAAATCAAGAACAAAATTGGTTTAGAAGAGGATAATATACAACCTCTAGAATACTATAATACTTTTAAGAAGAAGGATAATCTGCTTTCTATCCAAAAAGACCAAACTCTAATATTGCATTATGTCAATTTTAACAAACTATTATAAACACACCACTTAAATAGAACAAGACTCCAAAAGTTCAAAGAATTAAAATAGATGAGGTTTTTTTTTAATTATAAATAAAGAGCTATAATAAAGCACAAGAATAAGATTAGAAGGTCCAAATTGAGCCGCAAGAATTGTGTTGTTAAGATTGAGGATTTCCTTAGCTTCGATTCTTATATTTTAGGTACAAGAAAGCTCTTTGAGGAGTTTTCTTAATAATTAGAAGTGAAGGAAGTCTAAGATCTTTCTTTGGCAACTTCCTAAAATATTTAAGCCTCCGAGAATCTTCTACAACCATCTAAGATCCCCTAGAACCTTCTAAGATCTTC
Source organism: Physcomitrellopsis africana (assembly GCA_036785485.1). NCBI lineage: Eukaryota > Viridiplantae > Streptophyta > Bryopsida > Funariales > Funariaceae > Physcomitrellopsis > Physcomitrellopsis africana. The sequence continues at coordinate 28,503 of JAWRVF010001562.1, read as the reverse complement.
CATAACCTTCTTAAAATCTTCTAGGACTTGCTAGGGCCTTCTCAAAACTATTGAGTACCTTTTAGAATCTTTTAGGATCAAATAGAACCTTCTTCTTTTATATATCTATGACAACATTATAATTGATTTTAATATATTAATCTATTTTTAAAAATATATATATCAAAAATTTTATTATATTTTAATAAATAATTTATATAAATTTTAGTTACATAAAGATTTTTAAAAATTATATTATTTAGAACTAATATGCATTAAATCTTTAATTTTTATATTTTTTATATTTTTCAGATTTTTATAATATAAACATTTTTAAATATTTTATAATAATATATATATATATATATATAATTTAAAGCTTTTAAATATAAATTCAAATAGTTTATACTTTGTATTAGAAATAAATATTTTTTTATATCAATCTTATATTTTATTATTAAATAATAGGCAAGATGCCAAAAATGTGGTCTAAAGCTTAAAGAGCTTGTGTTATAAGTAATGTAAGAATAGATAGCTTATACTTTATTAATATTAAAATTCAAAATATTAATGTAATTAAAAATATAATTAAATAGTTATGATTTTAAAAATTAAGTAATGGAAAATGATATTAAATAAAATAAATACACAAAAAATTAAAATAAAATAATTTAAAAATAAATATTAGAATAAGAAAAGTTTATTTTTATTTTAAAAAATACTAATATAAATATGTGAATTTCAATTTTAAAATTATAATAACAAAAATGTGTATAAAATATATTTGAAGGTTATTCAAGGCATTTATAAAAATCAAGTCAAAGATATATTGACTTATATTGACTTATATTGACTTATTAAATAATAATAATAATATACTAAAGACGTACAATAAGACTTTTGAATTATTTTATTGGTAAGATTTTATAAATATCTTATTATATCAATTTATAAATTTTGGTTAGAATATATTACATACTAATTATTTTATCAATAAAGATAAATATATTTTACCAATAAATATAAATATATTTTAGTTTTACAATACAAATTAGATAGATCTAATGAAAATTTTATATTATTTAAAATTTTAAATAAATTTATTTCTAATAGTAACAATAGTAATGTAAAACAACCAAATTACATAAATATTTCACTATGCTTGATGAAAATGAAATAAAGAAATAATAATTTAAAATGATTGATATTAATATGATAAATTAATAATGATAGATTAATAACTTGTGTATATTTGAGTTATATCAAGTGAAACCTAATCTTAGGAAAAAAAGAAGAGAGGGACATATTGAAAGGATTAAATTATATCTATCTATCTATATATATATATATATATATATACAATTCTTATAAAAAATCACCATGTATTTTTTGAGAAGTTAGAGAGAAGTATGGTGGGCAACTTCCATACACTACTAATTTATTGGGATGGTGTTTTCACATGGAAGTGTCTTGAGTGTTAATTAGCAATGAATGGTGTTGATAAAATAATATTTATGCATAATCATTGTGCAGAAACTGTAAAAAAAAAAAAAACATTAAAAAAACTAAGTATAAATTTGACCTCGTTGTATTGGACTGTTTTTGAATGATTACTTAAATGATTATTGAAGTGTTTTTGTCTTTTGAAATCACACAGGTAAATGTCTTTCAAGATTTGGATCCTTAAAGGAATGAATTTATTGTTTTAAGATATGTTGGTCTATTGTTTTGAAAGTAGTTTTATATCATGTTCTGACTGAGTTCAAACATATTCTTGCACAACCAAGTGTAATTCATTGGAGGTTCTATGTCCCTCTCTTATTCAGCTTCTGAAGTTGCCACTTTGGTATCCTTATTCCATACCATGCTGTGGGCAATCTCCCACCTAACTTGGGGCTTATCTTTTCTAGTAGTATCAGTTTTAAAAATATTTTATGTTATTTTGAAGTTCCAATGCTCCCCAAGCTGTGGATAACTACTTGGGCTCTTTAATTCTAGTAGATTTACATGCATCTTGTTCACCTAAGTCCAACTGCAAAGAGGCTATTTTCATTAGTACAAACATTACAAGAGTTTTAAATTAAAGGATATTAACCATTACATCATCCTTTATTTAAAAAATATCCAATTCCAATCTCATTAGATTTCATTGGATTCTTTGGGTTAACAATGTTCATTGGATTTATGAAAAAATTGAAGTAAAAGTATACAAAAGATCAAAACCTTGTTCATAATTCATGTAATAAACACAAAATGTACTTACAAATACCAGCTATATACATTTATTTTTAATACATACATACATACATACATACATACATACACACACACACACAATTCTATTATTCCAGAGGATTACAAGAAAAAGACATGTATTTTTACACTCACTAAAACAAGGCATTGAAGTATGGAGTCATGAAGCAGGCTTTTTATGACATTAGGAAGCATTGCTGGTTGGGCTTTGATGAGGGGAGGAGTCATGCCAGAACATCATGCAAGGGGTGCTTTGATGAGATCATGTACCTGGGGCCTTTGCTTCTGGTCCTGCCCAGTGTGAATGGAGTCTTTTTTCTCAGTGGGTTCAGAGGAAGTACCTATTTGTGTTGAGCACTTGGAACACATGGTCCTGACTAAGAGGCAGAGAGAACTGATGACTGTGTCCTTACCAGTTACCATTTCTTATTCTTACTTGGGTTGTCTCTACTCCCTGTCTCCTGGCAGTAGTTATCAGTTTTATGAAGAATTCTCCAACCACCAAGCTATAGATTTGGTGCAGATTGAAGAATTATGAATGATGGGTTATGTTTTACAACATCCTTGTAAGTAAGCAATAAAAGAAAAAAAAAGAGAAAAAAAAAAAAAAAAAGGAAGAGGAAAAACATTAATAACTAAATATAATTATCTCATTTCTCTTATAAATTAGTTTGGAAGCTTCAACTTTTTTTGTGGATTTCTTAAATTCAGGAATAATCTTGTGGTCAAATCTTCATGCTTTTCATCAAATGTAAATGTAAATATATAGTGATTTTGATTCTCTGGTATGGCATTGTCCACTTCAGCATGTTAGGAGATACAACTGTATACAAGCAACACATTTTTCAAAACTTCTTTGATCCACAGGAGGTCTCCTCACCACACCCATTTTCATAGAAGTGAGAGCTTGCCCAAAGGATACCCAAAGGTTAGCATTGTACTGTGCCTCAGATTAAATCTAAAGAGCTCTGTGCTAATCAGGAGTGACAGGGTCAAGCGCCATGTAAAAAGAGGGTACCGAAGGGGGACATGGAGGCCATCCTTGGAACTCCAAGACATGATATGATGGCAATGGCTGGGGAGTGGCTCAAGGATTGGGGAAGAAGCAAAGAGGGAGTGCAAGTCTTGTCACTCATGTCAATCCCAGTCACCTCAAGTGGGGCGGAGGAGGGTACAGGGCAGAGGCAGCCTTCCTCCCTCCCTCTGACACCGGCCCCCAAGTTGCACTGCCACACTGGAAAATCAAGGAAAATGAAGATGGCGAGGGGAAGCCTAGATCTGACGAGGGGCTGTCACTTCCCCACACGGTGGTGAAGACGAGGCGGGGGTGGGGGCTGGGGGTTGGCGGCACTGCTGCCTTCCTTGCTCGTCGTTTCAGTGCGGCAAGAGCCAAGCTGCGGGTGCTGCCCGTCTGGGCAGGAAGGCCGGGAGCGGGCAGCGGCGTGGGCAGGTTTGAAAGGAACGGAGGCGGGTGAAGGTGATGAAAAGAGGCGGGCTCGAGTGGAGAGGACGTTTATGCTAACGCAGTGGGAAGTTGTTCTGGAGACCGTGTTACCATTGGGGAGGTTGCTTGATTGATTGATTGATTGCTGTGCGCGAGCGCATTTTCGTGGATCAATCGGTCGAAGGGTTTTGCACCCTTGAATAGAGCTATCGCTGTCGTTGCAGATTTCTTTTGGCTGGTGTTCGGATGTGAGGAGTAGAAACATCGCTGTTATTTGCAGTTATCGCTGTCGATTTCTGCGCAAACGTGCAATCATCCCTGGGAAATCTGTGTTCGGAGGCAGTGGCTTGCGACGGATGTGCGGTGGATTTAAGTGAAGAAAGAGAAGTGTACTGCGCTTGGTTTTTTGAGAGGTTGATGTATCTGAAGTGGCGGTGTCATGGTTTATGTGGAGATTTGCGGAGGAGTTTTGTAGTGGTGTGTGGCGCCCCCTAAGTGTTAGGGATCTTCCTAAACAGGCGTTGGACTATGTAGAAAGATTATTAATGCGGACTCGGTTCCGAAGCATCAGAAAGCGGAAGTTCCACATCAACTTGGATTGGTGAAGACTAAGGTAGCAAAGGGTGTCAAGATCACAGGCGAAGTTTATCGCGATCAAGTTTGGAGTTGGTGTTCCTGAAACATTGATCAGGGTGGTCCTGGGAGACATTCCAATTGCGAATGAGTGTGTCGGATCCTCATAAATAGTTCCCGTCGTTTAGCAACATCATTGGTATGTGTCTGTACACGAAGCGCGGTAGCCTCGCCAGCCAGCCAAGACGCTCTCGACATAGGGACCGAAGGTATGAAATACTCACACTATGTTCTCGAAGACCCAGACAATTCAGTTTGCACATTCTTCTGAAATTTCGTCACGATCGACAGAGCTCGTGATGGATATTGGTTGAATTAGTACCATGCTACTCATGAGCGGATCATGAAAGATGCGGGCCCCGTCTCTATAACGAATCGACACTCTCATAGCTTATCTGTGCAAGCAGTGCCTTCTAGTGGTGTGTCCTTTGGCTAAATATGGTGCCGAAGGAGTTTTTCTCTACAACGTTATGTGTTTTTTTGCTTTCAAGGAGAGCTTCGATGTTCCAGGAATCATTTCGTACCTCAGTTGTTGTTCAGATGATTGCAGAGCAGCTCTGTACATTCGATGTCGTATCGCTGCCTGTCCTGCCTCCACGGGAAATCTTGTACAGGATTGAGTCTACTGTTGTCGCTAGATTTCTATAGACGGGAGGATACCAGCTAGTAATACAAATTTGGCAGAGTTCGAAGAGCTTTGTGCTGAGTCTGATGGGCTGAAAATATTCCTAGTTGCAGTGTAGGTCGCAGAAGTGTGACATGGTGTGCTGGCATGAATAGAGATTGATCAGTGCCTTCTTGAGGAAGGATACTCGGGAGGAGAAAAAAAGGCTTTCAATTTTTAAGATACGAGCACCCCCGCAACAACGTTCGTCAGGGTAGTTACCTGGTTCAGACGGATTTCTATGAAGGAAGTTGTTGCAATCGTGTTCAAGAATCTGTCACCAAATTGCCTCGATCATCTTACCCAGAGAATTGAAAAGCACTGCATGATAATCGTACTACATGTTCTTCTTCAGTCGTGGAGCCTATCCCATTGATCCTTTCCTAGAACGAGTATCGAAGGCGTGGGAGTGTCCCGCCTTAAAGCATCGGCCGTGAGCCTGCGCAGTTTGAGCGGGAGCAGCAGCTGGATAGGCTTCTGGAGGCGGATAGTTGATAGAGTTCGTGTGCAAGAGTTCCTAGATCCGCAGTTTAATTCTTCGTCGTTTTAGAAATAGTTGTACGTTTAGGATTTACAGATGCATCTGCATGTTGCGGCGCGACTGTTTAGTCGAGTTATTAACCTCATCACTTCTTATGAACTGATTCGATCATGTCACACTGGGGTGCTGCGCATTGTTGTCTCTCAGCAGTTCGCCAGCGATTTCGTAGTCGAGTGGTAATCGGTTAAGCCCTAGTTTGGGGACTACGAATGTTTATTTTTATTTTTATTTTATTTTTTATAGTTTTTTTAGTTCATTCAACAGTTGCTCCTTGATTTTTCTTTTAAGCTGCTTGCCTACTAATTATGATCTGTCTACATATTTGCTTGCTCTCAGGGAAGAGACTGGCTACCGCGTGGTGTAGCTACCTCAAGAATCACGGACTCTAGGATAAAATTAGTATACTTGAGTTTAACTTTACTTGAGCTAAAAGGAAGCAAGAGGAGGGACGAAGGACAGTGCAAGCACAGGACCGGATCGGACGGTAAAAGATGAGTTGCAATGGGTGTCGTGTTTTGCGCAAAGGCTGCAGCGACACCTGCATACTCCGTCCTTGCCTGCAATGGATCGAAAGCGCGGATGCCCAAGGACATGCTACCGTATTCGTGGCAAAGTTCTTCGGCCGCGCAGGTCTCATGGGTTTCATCAGTGCAGTACATGAGACTGAACGCCCTGGTTAGCATCCGTCACGCACAGATTATGATATTAATGTGACAGACTATAACACACACTGCACGTAACAAGGTGGTTCAGAAAGACATTTTAAAAGTGCTGGTGTTGTACTGGAAAAATAGATCTGAGGAAATGCTGAGCGAGAAGTTATGAGTTTCCTAGATGATTTTGAGTGTTCTACAGGTAAATATAACTTCTAGAGAATATTAATAGTTTAGGCAGTGTGTCTTGAGAAAAATCGATGCACGTCCCTCGTAGAGTGTTCACATGGTTCATATGGGCATGCTTTGGGAGTATCTTGTTTCTTTATTTTACATATTTTGTTACAATTTAAGTAACTTAGAATAAGAAATCTAAGTTGGTCCCAAATACCCTTTGCTTAGACTTTCATAGGTACGCACCTAGATTTGAGAGTGAAATTTTCCTTTTTCTCTTCTGGGTGATCACTCAAACCATAGTTTCTCATGCGGAGTTGCCAAACTTCATTACTAATCCGCGTCCAATTGCATAATCTGTGTTCCCTGTTTTCGCTTTTGCAGCGCTGTTCCAGTCACTGCTGTACGAAGCCTGTGGACGTACAGTAAATCCAGTATTCGGGGCTGTGGGACTGCTTTCGGGCGGAAATTGGCAAGCCTGTCAGACGGCTGTAGAGACAGTTCTTAAAGGCGGCACCCTACGTCCCCCGTCTACATCTTTGTCCTCCTCTTGCTTACCTGCAAATCTAAGTTCCAACGCGTTTCCAAAGTTGACTACTCCTCTACCTGTCAGAGGGGACGATGACGCACAAGGAGCTAACACACCTCCATCCAGATCTGTTACAGAACCGGTTCCGGAACGTCAGAATAACGGACTCGGCATTGCATCCTCTCTCCCAAGAAGTCGTGACCTCGAAAAGTACGTCGATGGCGGACTCAACTCTGCCATGAAAGGATGGCACGAAGAATCTGTTCGAAGACAAAACGTGGATCAGATGCTCAGCTGGCCAAGCGGCATAAAACATTCTAGCGATATTAAGAATCAACCCCTGACTCACACTCCTGAAGACATGTATGAGCGCAGCATGTTCAAACCCAAAGAATTAGGTTTCTTGGATCTGTATGGAACACATGCTGTGTGTCCATCTCCTCGAAGGGTGAAGGCCAGAGTGGACTTTTCATTGGTGAATCCATCTGGACTTCAAGAAGCAGCGAGCGAACATCTGATAACTACTCCACGAGCTGATAAACTTGAACTTGACCTGACCTTGACTGTGAAAGGAGACAAAGCGGGCCAAATTGTCGGAAGCAAGAGAGTTTCCAGCCCTAGTGAGTCTGTAAATTCGGAAGGGTCGGTGACTACCCTTGACAGCACACCACGTGAATATTCAAGGATGACAGCTTGGACGACTAAGATGGACCTTGTGACGCCACCTTTCAGCAAGCTCCTGCCTCTTCTGCAGTAAACCTGCAGTTTAGTTTCCTCTGTAGATTACTATTTAGAGGTTTTTGTTAGTGATATACAGACTTAATCACGTAATGCTCATCTCAGGTTTTCATGGCCATATAACTACGTGATTTTATGTGCTCTGTTGTTCGATTGGATAAGCCTGTCTGTGCCTATCTAGGAATGTGGCCAAGCTTGGCCACGAACGCATTTGCAGGATCGCGTCGTCGCGAACCATTACAAGTTGCTTTCTGGGTTTCTTTGGTTTTTTTTCTATCTGGTACCATTTAAGTTCAACTTAGGTGCAGTAGTCTAGTGCTCATGTCCGTCAGGCTTTAAGGAACAGTGCTCAACTTGGGAATTGCTGAAATGGAATGATAAAGAGTCGACGACTTCAAGGCATGGCTGTCTTAATGTTTGCAGAAGAGTATCTGCCCTTCTTGCAATCGGAGATGTGTGTGATTTTGTTGTGGTTTCCCAGGTTAAGAACTGTCTCATACCTTGCTCGTTTAATGCCCAACGCATCCAGCTGGTGCTGGTGAAGAGCATGTTTGACCTTTACGCTAACAACTTGTCTTTCTCCACAGTCGTTATGACTCTTGGCTGGCTGCAGAGCTGAACTAATTGCATTCGAAATTGACGGAAGTTCACTTGCTCGAGTGGAGGTCATCTCTGCTCAAAGGACGCCTATTTGAGATGACACGTGTAACACGCCTATTAAACGGGATACTTTTAGCGATGATCTTACACATTATTGCAATGGAAACAGCTGAACTTGGATTTTGCTTGTTTGAATCCACATCGTCAGTGCAGATTTTGCTTTCAATGTGAGTCGCACCCTTTAGACGCACTTAGAGTGTTAATTGATCAAATCTCAACGTGTCGGGCAGTGAAATGTTTTTTCGGTGACATTGGACATAATCTCAAAATCTTTGAGGGATGTTTCCGTTGTTTATTAAGTTCTCTGTTGTGTGTGCAGGTGCGTTCATGACTCTGCTTAGTGTTTGCTCCATGTGCTCCATGATGGACCCTTGCCATGATCTAATTTGGAGTGCGATACTGCGGGTGTTCTATTGAAATTCTGAGTATCCCAATGTTCAGTTACAAAAAACTTCCAACAGTGTTTCATTTCAGTATTCAGAAAATATTCTTGTCTTTGTTTATTTATTTAAGATCTAAATGATTTAGAACCGCTGTTGACGCCCCCCAGGAGTCCCATGAGCTGAAGCTATTTAGTCTTCGAGTCATAAATCATGTTCTATGTTCTTTGCAATCTTTAAAATCGCAGAAGTTTTTTTTAAAATTCTCTTGTTAAACATAAAAATACCACCAAGAGGGCATCTCGAAGAACAGTGACGGGTTGGGTTTCTCTCTGCAGTAAGGTGCCCGTGTTTTACAACTAGTGGTTTTGGTATTGACCTAGGGTCTGCGGCCCGCGAGGATGAGACTGCTGCCATTCTAGTGTCTGCAATATAGCTTCTCCTGTCGAGATTGGGTTAGCGTGCACGGTGCATGAAAGGTTTCTGGCAGCTTCTAAGTTTTCTAGCAAGGGAAACACTGAATGGTTTTTACAATAGCGGTTTTTACAGAAGGTTTCCTCAATAGCGGTTTTACAGTTGAGGATTTAAAGATGGTGACACATGCAACAATGTTTTGCAAAGAAGAAGACCAATGAGGAAATAATTTTAAATTTAGAGGATTAATTCAAGAAAATGAGCCCTTTAGATTGTTTATGGAACAAGTGGACAAACAAGAAATTGAATTGGCATTTAGTTCAAATTCCAAAGAGGGCAAAGTGCATCCTATTAATGCATTATAGAGTTATTATAGTTTCTTTGTATATACTCTCTTTAGGTTGATTGAAGCTAAAACCATTGTAAAGGAATATGTAGATTTATTAGCGAAGCATGTGGTCATTACATGCTTTGTAGGAAGAAAAAACCCCCCAAGAACAATTTGAGCAATGGCTCATGTTACTGGCAAAGATAACAAATGACATCTTTTTTTAAAGAAAATATAGTGGTAGAGGCTATTTTTATTTTTCAAAAAAATTCTAGACAATCCTATAACAAGAATTTTGGTACCTTCTCCATATCATATTACAACAAGAATGTAATTATGTCAAGCTTAAGATCTTAACTTTGATTCAAAAGCTATATAGAATTTAGAAGTACTAGAAGAAATTAGAGGAATAAAAATTCTCACTTAGGTTGCTCTTTTAGGCCTAGTTGATGAATCCTTAAAAGAGATCCTTTAAGTAGTAAGATAATAATAATAAAAAAAATAATACATTTATTTTTAAGAAGAAAGAAGATACTACTATTCAAAAAAAAAATCTAAAAAATTAAAATATTTAAAAGAGAAATATTTTAAAGCCAATTTCAATGGATTAATATAAAAAGATGAAATTTTAAACTTCTAAAGAATCTATATATTAGTAAATAGTTTCTAATTCTTTTATATATATATATATATATATATATATATATAATTTTAAAAACATCAAATTATTATTCTTTTTATTTTTTATTTAATTATTATAATTTTTTTTATGATATAGTATTATAAAGCATATTACAATACTATATGGGGAGGATTAGAAGCTTTGATAATACACTCCACTTTCAACAATACTAGTAATTTTGAAAGTATTGAAAGTAATATACAAATTTAAGAAGTATAAAAAATAAAAACTAAAATCAAAAGAAAAAAGAAGAAGTATGGATATTTGCATCAAAATTTTAACATATAATTTTTACTTTAAAAAATAAGAGAAGTAATAAAAAAAATATATATATATCTTAGTATTTGAGGGTGAACCTTTATTCCTGATATAATAATTTAACATGGTATTACAAAGAATATTTAGTGATGCAAAGAGATTAAAACTTTAATTTTTTACTAATTTTATATACTTAAATACAAATTTTAGATTAAAAAAAAATTATCTAATCATTTTTATTAAATATAAGAGAGATTTTATTAAAATATGTATATAAAAATATAGTATTATATATTAGAATATAGAAGATAAAAATAATATTTTATATAATATTATATTAAATTATATATATATATATATATATATATACACACAAATATTAGCAAAAATCCATGTTATTAAGCACAAAAATGTTATCTTAGTTTATCTAGTTTATCTTAGTTTTCTTTTGTTTATCTTAGTAATATATCCTTTGTGATATCCCAATGAACCAATGAGAAGCCTTTTTTATCTTCTTGTTTAAATCCTTGGTTTATATCCTTATAATAAGCTTTCTTATTATATATATAATTTTATGTATTTTTATTGTATAATAACTTTTAAAATTTATATCTTAATTTATATTTTAAAATATACTAATTGATTATTATGTGATTTTTTATTTAAAATAATATATAAATAATTTAAAATATATCAATATTTATAAAATTCAAATATTTTTATAATAATCTTTTTTTTATTTTTTTATTTTTAAATTAAGTATCAAGGTTCTAATCTATATCTTGGCTAGCCACCACCAATTAAGACTACAGATCTTAGTGTCATGTTTTAGTGGATAGATTTGTAAAATCTAAGCTTAAGTTCAAACTTGCAACAATTCTAATATAATAAGTGGACTAAGTTGCCTTAGCCTTGCTTAAGCAAAAGTTTGACTTTATTCTTATGTCAAGGCACTTCCAACTCAATTAGATGGATGGATAGATAGATAGATAGGATCTATCTAATAAGGTCTAAGTTTGGAGGTGGATTATTAGTAGTTGTTAAATTGTAATACCTTCACTTTATATATAATAATTATCTAATTTTATTAGACAAGTATAATAAATAGATTTTAATTTTATAAAATTTTAATAAATTAAAAAATAAATAAATAAATAAATAATATATATATATATATATATATATATATATATATATATATATATATCTTTTATTATAAAAATAGATTCTATTAACTTTTATCCAAATCACAAAATGATAAGAGATATTATTTTCAAATCTCAATATAAAATGGAAGTTTCTATTAAATAATATTATAGCCAAGAAAGAATCAACTTTAGTTTTGTTTATTTGATAAAAAAAAGATAGTAATAAATACACAAAGATAAAAATTTATTAATAATATTAATGACTTATGTCCCTTTTATATACCAAATACATCAAAAATAATTTGATATAGATTTTGGAGTTGCCTAATGGTTCAAAGAATTTGGAAACAAAAAATTATAATTTTATAATACTTTAGCAAAGAAGATCCAAGAAATGTTCCAAGATTAGTTTTTTCTTTTCTTTTCAAAATGTAATTTTTAGAAAAGTCCTTACATATGTTAATAATGCAAAAGTGTTATGGCATCTAATCGTTGTTACATGGTAGGAAGAATGTAGTGATAAGGTGTTTAGATAAGAAATATAGACTAGTAATAAAGTAGAGAAAACCATCTTGTTCAAGATAATTACTTATGGTAGAACTTATGATGAATCCTTAAAAGAGAACCTTTAAGTAATTATTGATATTGAAAAAATATTAGTAGTAAGAGATAAAAATAATAAATATAATAAACCTAAATTTTATCTTAATAAATTTTTTTTAGAGATGTATAGAATATAGAAGTACATGTAATAAATCTTATTATCAACTTAAAAACCCTTTATTATTGATAATAGTAATTTTATTTCAATATTGAATCTATATAGATATGTAATTTTTTGAATATATATATATATATATATATATATATATATGTGATTTTCTTAATTTATTATTTAAAATTTTATTTAAATATTTCATCTTTCTTTATAAATTTTTTACACATAATAAATAAACAACCATTTTTATGTCTAATCAAGACTTATGCATTTGATATATTAATCAAGCATTTGATTAAGAGAAGCAAAACACTATACAACAATACCACATTATTATAATGCTTTCATATACAAAGTCCTATAACCATACCACAATCTAATATATTTATTATATTATAAATCAATATTTTTTGATAACTTATAATCATTAATTCATTACACTACTAAAATTTAAAATCACATTTATACTTTAGAAATACATATTACTTATATAAATTACTAATATATATATATATATATATATATATATATATATATATAATTTCTAATATTTATTATATTTTATTTTATACATCAAAACAAGTCATTGCATTCTTTTTTTCCTATTTTTTACAAGCAGGGGATAAAACAACCTATCTATATATGCAAAGTAGCTTAGGCTCCAATCACTTTTTATAATCCTTTGTAACATCACCATTTATCTATCAAAGTTTCTTTTAGTTTTATTATTAAGATCTTATCTTTATATTATTTTTGGTGGTTTCTTAAAATTGTCCTACATCTTATCTTGAAGTATTTCTTAAAAAAAAGATATAGTTGATATTTATTTTTTATCTTATACCAAGAAGAATTAAAAAAGGAATAATTGGTACTTGTAGAGAGTTGGTTCTATTGATTGTGCTCATTGTTAATAGTTTATAAAAGGTGGAATGCTTTCTAAAACTTCCTTTCCTCTCTAATTATTGAAGACTTTTACAATTGTTAATCAATTGTCAACAAAAAGTGATATTAAGTTTTAAGCTTGGTATAATTACATAATTTATAGAAGATTTAGCTATCTAATGTACTAAGCCTAAATGTGCCATTGTCAAAAGCTTTTATAAATATTTTAGAGTACTTTCTATTATTATTATTATTATTACTATTATTTTTTTTACTTTATTTTATCAACCAATTAATAATGATTATAACAAGATGACATATTTAAAAATGTACAATTTATATTAATACATTATATTTAGATGATTTACATTATCAAAGGATCTTGTAATTTTTGAGTTATGATCTTCTTTGTTTAATCAAGCCATTCAATTATTAGTAATTAAACTTATAGAAACTTTAAGATGCCAAGGCCATGTTTGATAGCAATAAAGAAGCATGGCATCTTAAGCTTAATAGAAATAATAGTTTTTAAGCTATATATAAGTTGAAAGGAGATTAAAATAGTTAATAATTTGTAAGCAATATAATAAGTCCAAAGAGCTCCTAAAATATGCTCATTCTACAATCATCTTTTGTCTAAAATTATATTTTTTATTATTTTAGATATGATTCTATTTTTTTTTTTTTTTTTTTGTTTTTTTTCTAGAATATTGTTTACTTGTAGAGTTTGTCTTTTTATATCTAATAAATAATTTTAATAGCAAGCTTTTAATTAGTAGATTTATAAAATATATACTTTAATTAATTATAATTTCTAATTTAAACCAATACCTACAAATAATCTAATTATAAGTGAGGTCTATAACTACTTCATAAGTATATCTTTTAACAATTAAGGTTTTAGCCTATTTAATTAAGTGATTAATAGCTACAATAAAATATTGGTTCTTATGCTAATTTTTTGGTAGGAGGTCTACAAAATCAATTGTCTATTTTTTGAATACTCTAATGGAAATAATTATGTATAATTTAATATTGGTAAAGAATCTATAGCCTAAAGCTTCGCATAACAAGTATAACATTTAGAATTAGTTGCAATCTTTAGTAAATTTATACTAAAAAAATCTAAACATTAGTACCCTCTATGTAACAACATCTAATATAAAATGTCCCATGTATATGCATTTGTGATATTAAAGAGCAATTAAAAGAACCTTTGTCTAACTAATTACCTTTTTTTGGACCTTATTATATTTTTATTAATATAAAATATTATCTACCATTGTAAAGGATAAATTTTTATTATAAATACTTTTGTGCCACTTAATTATAATTTTATGTAGAAATTCAAAAGTCTAGAAATTAGATAATATTCCCATATCCAAAATCAAGTTTATCTCTTTTGTTAGTTATTGCACAATATTGTCACGGACATATACATAGTTACCTATATGATCAGATAGAACTAGATAAAAGAAGATAAAAGCAGATTAGTTCCATAATATCTTTAGAGAAACTTCCTAGAAATTTCATAGACGCTGCTTTGACTTTATAAGTGTCCATAGTAGACTTTTGGATTAGAAACTTGGTCAATAAGTTAGCCACATGTCGCACATGTTGGTAGCTTGAAGACCAAGCTAAATACGTGGCGAACATATAGGAAACTTGCCCTGCAAGTTTGACACGTGTCTTGTAAATTGGATACGTGTTGGAGGTCCTATAGAACGTCGCCACTTAGCTCTTAGGTAGATAGTATAAATAGAGACAAGAGTGAAGCCTTCTTCACTCTTGTCAACTCCTTTCTTGTTTCCAGTCTAGTTCAAGAGTCTCTAGTTTTCTTGTCTTTTGGCATTAGCCATTCCAGTTTCTTTTTAATATATATATTTTTTTATATTTATTTCTTTGAGAGAGGTCTCACTTGTTTATTTGACTTCATCCAGTTATTGTCCTTGACAGATTGACAAGAGTACACATACAGTATCAGAGCTTCAGAGCTTTTCTTGATTAAGAGTGGATTACCCCTTTCTCTTGATAAGACATAAGCATATTAGAAGTTGTGGAGTACCCACTTCTAAACTGATATTGTTTCTAGAATTTTTTTTTCTTTTGAGTGTGTGTTCCGTATTTCTTGAAGTAAGAGTAGACATCTTCCTTTCTATTATATTATCATGGCAGAGCTTGCGGAAATGAAGAGTGCAATGGCACAAATGCAAGAGCAAATGAGAGAACTAATGCTTGCAATGCATCAACTCAGTTTACCACCACAAGGAGCATCAAGATTAGCAGGAAGTGAAGATGTAGAGATGGTTGGAGCTACGTCAATATCTACACCAAACCATGCTACCTCACCGATGATGGAGCACCGTTCAAACGTTAGAGAACCAAAAATCAGTTTGCTTGAGAAGTTTGATGGCACAAGATCTAAGTTTCGAGGATTCATCAATCAGGTACAACTGGTGATCGAACTTCAACCTCAGAGTTATCCTACGCAAGGATCTCAAGTTAGGTTTATTAGAACGTTACTTTCGGGTCCTGCCTTATCGTGGTTTTCATCTTTTCTTGAACGACGTGATCCAATATTGGATAATTTGGAGGCATTTTTTGGGGAATTTCGATCAATGTATGGAGAATATGATACAATTCGTGTTGCAACCAACAAGATTCGCATCCTACGACAAGGCAATCGATCAGTGTCATTATACGCTTTACAATTTTGACAACTAGCGACCGACATCAAGTGGGATGATGCTGCACTAATCAGTCAATTTCTCTACGGATTACAATATGAGGTAAAAAAATTAATGCTCAATTTATCCGATCCTCAGACATTGAGTCAAGCAATTGATTTTGCTGTGAAGTGTGACAATCGACTTTTTGAGTTTCGATCCGAGAGTCATACAAGGGAGCCTCAACGTTATTATTCAATGGCAACATCAACATCAACATCCTCACAAAACGTACATTCAAAAGTAGAAGACATGCAAATTGATGCGATACGTTTTAAACCTCTTACTGAACAAGAAAAGATTCGTCGTCGTCAAGAAGGATTATGTTTATATTGTGGAGAACCTAAGCACACTGCTTAACATTGTCCAAAGAAACATCGCAACTACAAAATGAGGAGTACGGCTATCAAAGAAGATAACATGTCGGAAAACAAATTTGTCCAGCTACAATAGGGACCGTGCAGCTGGAACCCTGTACAATTTCCAGTAAAGGTCCTATTCTCTCCTCAGAACCCTCTCCTTGTTTTATGATAGATGTATATTTAGGACCAAAAAATTACAGAGCCTCTGCCTTATTAGATTCAGGAGCCTCAGCATGTTTTCTAGATGAACAATTTGTTAAGAATCGTAAAATACCTTTAGTACAGAAACCTAAACCCGTACATGTAGAAGTCATAGATGGTCGCCCATTGTCCTCAGGAGATGTCACTCATGAAACCCGTCCTATAAAAGTAACAATAGATGGTCATAATAGCTATGTAATTTTTAACATAATTAAATCTCTATCTAATCCAGTTATTCTAGGTTTGTCATTGCTAGAAAAATATAACCCTCAAATAGATTGGAATTCTCGTAGACTTGACTTTTTCCAGGATATTATTAAATATCCTACCAATCCAATAAAAAGCTACAAGCCTGGTACAGTAAAACCTATACTAATAGGTGCAAAAGCTTTTATACACGCAGCAAAAGAAGGACCAACTTTTGCTATTTACGCAACACCCATTTCTGATAGTGGAAAGGCTTCAAGTGGCATTCCAAGCCAATATCGAGACTATCA
This sequence comes from Physcomitrellopsis africana, assembly GCA_036785485.1. Classification (NCBI taxonomy): domain Eukaryota; kingdom Viridiplantae; phylum Streptophyta; class Bryopsida; order Funariales; family Funariaceae; genus Physcomitrellopsis; species Physcomitrellopsis africana. The sequence goes on along the minus strand of JAWRVF010001562.1, from coordinate 11,639 downwards.
AGATGTTTTTGAGAAGAAGAATGTTGATATTCTTCTGGAGCATCGCCCATATGATTGTTCAATTGATCTCAAAGAGAGATCTCAGCCTCTTTTTGGACCAATCTACAATTTATCACAAAATGAGTTGGCTGAACTTAAGGAGTATATTGAAGAGAATCTGGCCAAGAACTTCATACGCCATTCCAAATCTCTTGTAGGAGCTCCAATTCTATTTTTGAAGAAAAAAGATGGATCATTACGAATGTGTGTGGATTATCGGGGACTTAACAAGATCACTATCAAGAACAAGTATCCACTACCTTTAATCTCTGGACTTCTTGATCAACTAAATCAAGCTAAGATCTATACAAAAATAGATCTACGAGGAGCATACAACTTGGTTCGTATTAAAGAAGGAGATGAATGGAAAACTGCATTTCGAACAAGGTATGGACATTTCGAATATAATGTTATGCCTTTTGGACTCACAAATGCACCAACTGCTTTCCAACATCTCATGAACGATGTTTTTCATGAATTCTTAGATGATTTTGTTGTCTGCTACCTAGACGACATTTTAATCTACTCTAAGAATGTAGAAGAGTACAAAACACATGTTCGTCATGTCTTACAAAAACTCAGAGAAACAGGATTGTATGCCAAGATGGAAAAGTGTGTATTTCACACTACTCAAGTTGACTTCTTAGGATATATCATCTCAAATGATGGCCTCATGATGGATCCTAAGAAAGTCCAAACAATCATGGATTGGAAGATTCCAAAAACAGTAAGGGATGTACAATATTTTTTAGGATTTGCCAATTACTATCGAATCTTCATCAAGAACTTCTCTCAAGTTGCAGCCCCACTTACACGTTTGACTTGTAAGGACAAGCTCGAGTGGAGTAAAGAAGCAGAAGCATCATTTGAAGCTTTGAAGATAGCTTTTACTTCTGCACCAATCTTGTATCGCGTTGATTTTTTCAAGGCATTCTTTATGGAAACAGACGCATCTGACTTTGCTTTGGGCGCAGTATTGTCACAAATGGGAACAGATGACAAACTCCATCCAGTAGCTTTCTATTCCAAGAAATTTTCGGCAGCAGAGATCAACTACAAAATCCACGATAAAGAACTTCTCGCAATTGTGGATTCTTTTCAAGAATGGCGTCATTATCTAGAAGGCGCTTCTAGTCCAGTCACCGTATATACGGATCACAAGAACCTCGAGTATTTCATGTCAGCACGCGTGTTGAATCGTCGTCAGGCTCGTTGGAGCATGTCTCTATCAAGATTCGAGTTCATTATTACATATCGGCCAGGAAAACAACAAGGTCTGTCCGATGCACTTTCTAGACGTTCTTATCTTGCACCAAAAGAAGGAGATGCAGCTTTTGATCAACAAAGAACGACTCTCTTGAAGCCGGAGCAATTTTATCTTTCGGGCAACAAAATCAACATTAACTGTTGATTCAACTTTTCTCAAGCAAGTCCAGTTAAGTATGTCCTCAGATCCCCTTATTCATAAAATTAAGAATAATTCTTCTAAGTCTCATGATATTTTGAAGTTTGAGTTCAAGAAAAATCTACTCTATTTCGAAGGGCACTTATATGTTCCAGAAGGTGAAGCACGATTACGTGTTCTTCAAGCTCGTCATGACTTCCCAACAGCAGGACATTTTGGGTACAATAAGACTCTAGAGTTGATATCTAGAGATTTTTGGTGGCCTCAAATGTGGAAGGGAGTCAAAGATTTTGTAAAAACATGTGATGTTTGTTCAAGATCAAAAACTCCTCGCCACCGACCCTACGGACTTCTTCAGCCATTACCCATTCCAGAACAACCATGGTCTTTTGTGTCTATGGATTTTATCACGGATCTTCCAAACTCAGGTTCTTATGACTCTATATTCGTGATAGTAGATCGTTTCACTAAGATGGCACATTTTATACCATGTAAAAAATCTATCACAGGCAAAGAAACAGCTAAGCTTTTCCTTGACAATATCTACCGCTATCATGGATTACCTAAGGATATTATATCGGATAGGGGAACTCAATTTGTATCGAGATTTTGGAGAACGCTTTTCAAGATTCTAAAGGTGGATATAAAGCTATCTTCAGCTTTCCATCCTCAAACTGATGGACAAACGGAGCGCGTAAATCAAGTCTTGGAACAGTATTTGAGATGTACCATCAATTACCAACAAGATGATTGGACAACTCTTTTACCATTGGCAGAGTTTGCTTATAATAATACGGTACATTCTTCTACACAACAAACACCTTTCTTTGCCAATTATGGTTACCATCCACGACTTGATACTTTTGACTATTCGAAAGTTGACAATCCTGCGGCGGAAGACTTGGTAAATCATTTGTCAGAACTACATACAACAATGAAGGCACAATTAAAGGAAGCTCAAGAACGACAAAAGATAAACGCTGATGCGTATCGAAAGGAACAACCACAACTCAACGTAGGCGATAAGGTATGGCTACTTCGTCGCAATATCAAGACTACGCGACCTTGTGACAAGTTGGACTATCGTAAGCTTGGACCTTTTCGTATTTTTGAACAAATTAATCCAGTTGCATATCGATTACACCTACCAGAGTCTATGAAGATCCACCCTGTATTCCACGTGTCTCTTCTTGAACCATATAAGACAGTGAACATACCAAGAAGAAGACAAGTGCCACCTCCTCCTATAGAAGTGAACAATAATGACGAATTTGAAGTGGAAGAAGTCTTAGATTCAAGGCGGCGCCGAAATAGGTTGGAATATCTTGTTCACTGGCACGGATACGATATTAGTGAGCGCACATGGGAACCAGCAAAAAATCTGGCGAATGCAGCGAGGAAGGTGGAGACCTTTCATCAATAACATCCATCGAAACCAAGATGAAGACTTTTCCTATAAAAGAAACAAGATGTAGGCAAGATAACATTCAACTTTCTATCCTTGTTTGTAGCTTCTTTGTATTTTGTGACGCTAAGGAGATGGAGAATCAACAGCCAGCGGATTTGACTCAAGAGCCTTCATTTGCTGACCTACCGGACGAGACATTGCGACTGTCACAACCCTCAAGACGACGCAACCGAGATGAAGATCTTCAAGAACGACATGTTCTTCCTCGAATAGATGGCGAGATACAACGTGTTTGGTATCACGACCTTGGAAGAGATTCTCGATGTTTGGTGATTTTATTGGAGATAGGAACAACTCATGACGGTGTTCCAGATGTGATATTTGAAAGAAGTTATGAAGGTCACAACAATGATCAAATAACAGGGTGGTCTTCTCGCCCTGGAATGGGACACTATCGATGGCTGAGAGGACCCATCAATTACCTTCGAAGAGAACAAAGATCAGAGTATGTGGCAAATATTATTTGCCGCATCTTAGACTTTCTACACATGTAATCACCGCTCCTTGTGGAACTCGTCCTTTAAAGGGGGGGTAATGTCACGGACATATACATAGTTACCTATATGATCAGATAGAACTAGATAAAAGAAAATAAAAGCAAATTAGTTCGATAATATCTTTAGAGAAACTTCCTAGAAACTTCATAGACGTTGCTTTGACTTTATAAGTGTCCATAGTAGACTTTTGGATTAGAAACTTGGTCAATAAGTTAGCCACATGTCGCACATGTTGGTAGCTTGAAGACCAAGCTAAATACGTGGCGAACATATAGGAAACTTGCCCTGCAAGTTTGACACGTGTCTTATAAATTGGATACGTGTTGGAGGTCCTATAGAACGTCGCCACTTAGCTCTTAGGTAGATAGTATAAATAGAGACAAGAGTGAAGCCTTCTTCACTCTTGTCAACTCCTTTCTTGTTTCCAGTCTAGTTCAAGGTCTCTAGTTTTCTTGTCTTTTGGCATTAGCCATTCCAGTTTCTTTTTAATATATATACTTCTTTATATTTATTTCTTTGAGAGAGGTCTCACTTGTTTATTTGACTTCATCCAATTATTGTCCTTGACAAATATTCCACCTTGTCTAATGAGTTGTTTTTTATAAAAGGTTATAGGATTGTCTAGTCCAAATAAAAGTTGTACATAAAGAGCCCTTTGTTTATTATTAATCAATCTAATTAACTAAAGGCGGTTTAGGAGAACCAACCCAACAAAGAAATTGGGACCAATAGGATTTGGACAATAGAAGGTAGGTTGCAAATACTTAATCCACATAAGAATTGGACCTGTAGGATCTAGACAATAGAAGGCAAGTCAAAAATACCTAATCTATGTAAGAACTAGATGTCTTGAAGTTTGGATTAGAACATATTAGGTTTAAAGAATATATAATTTTTAACAAGAAGAGGGTTAGGTATGAATAACTATCTAAAGTAGTAAAAGTAACCACCAAGGCCAATGATTAAATAAAGACATAGTACTAAGTATCAAGTACAAGACACAATTATTATTATTGATATTATTATTATTATTATTATTTGTTGTTGTTGTTGTTGTTGTTGTTGTTTTTTTTTTTAAAAAAAAATTTAGAATTCTATTCAAAATGATTATAAATATAGACCATTTTTTGAAGTATTATTCTTTCTTTTCTATTGTTTGATTTAAATTAAATCTTTGTAGTCTTTCTATCAAAGTTGAATTATATGTAGTCTGACTTAAATTTGCAATTAGTGTAAAATTTTTCTTTATATAAATTCCAATTACAACTTGTTAATTTTAATACAAGAAAAATTATTTTTCAAGTTAGTACTTGCAGATTGATATCCAACAAGAGATATAAAAATCTAGTAATGAAGGCTTTACTCTTGTCTCTATATATACTATCTACTTAAGAGTTATGTGGCAGTATTCTATAGGACCTCTAACATGTGTCTAATTTACAAGACACGTGTCAAACTTGCAAGACAAGTTTTCCATATGTGCACCACATACTTAGCTTGTTCTACAAGCTATTAACATATGCAATATGTAGCTAATTTGTTGGCCAAGTTTCTAGCCTATCAATTACTTATAACCATGTATAAAAATGAAACCTTGTCTATGAAGCTTCTAAGAAGCTTCTCTCTAAAATATTATCACATTATGCTACTTCTACCTACTTCTATCTATCCATACTAATTAGATAATTATTGAAGTAAATCCTATATCCATGACAATAGATGCCTTAAAGACCTTTCATCTAATAATAATCAAATTTTATAAAATAATTCCTTTTAATATTTAAATTCTTAAAGATTATTTAGATCTTATTTTATAACATTTATTTATATATAATATGGATTAAAAAAACTTTTATACTTTTGAAAGAGAAATTTAGAATAAAAATCATATAAGATAATAAATGTGAACAAATCTACAAGACTACATTTGTATTGCTTGGAAACAAATTGCAACAAAATTTAGAAAAAATCCAACTTATAATCAAAGTCTTCTTAATAGGTAGAATAAAATATAGATGAAAAAAATATTAATTAGATATAAGAATGGAATGACAACAAAGTGGTTTCTTAGAATTCTACCTAATAGACTTATTTTTAATCAATCTAATATTGCCTAGTAGAGAAGTATGATTAGTTTAAAGAATTGTTGTTCTTAAATCCACATGTCAGTCAAAGAAATAACATTGACTCAAGCTTCAAAGTAGCACTAGGAGAAGCTCTGTTAAGAGAAAGGAAGGACAAAGTGTATCCCAATTCTATTACTGTGATAGAGAGAATCAAGAAACTAGCAAAGGAGGAAGAAGACATGGACGTTCTTCTTATGCTCAAAGGCCTAACAGTATCCATAATGACATGTTACCACAATAATATAAAGAGGAAGTTGTTGAAGCAAGGAAGTGGCCACCTACTAGATGTTGGATCAAGCTTTGGTGGGGATGTAAAGAAATGGAGTCACTACACTGCTCTTACTTGCATTGAGCCTTCTCATACAAATGTTATAGAGCTTAAATAGAGACTTGGGAACAACAAGAAGGTGATTGTAATACAAACAAAGGTAGAGCACTTAAGAAGGTTTGATAAGGATATTATAACTTTGGATATATTTTTGGTTCTTTTATAAGTAGTATGTATTGTATGTGACAAAATAGTTTTGTGGAAATGACTCCAAGCAGCTTTAGAACACGTACCTTGCTTATTGAATCGTGCAAGTCCATAATTTTGATGTGTGGTCTTCTTTCTAGAGGGTTGTTATTGGTCAGTAACTGTGAGTTCAAAAATGTTCCATATTTGCATCCAGATTCCTCACATAATGATTATGTTTCTGTGTCACATCAATTGTATGATATATTAGCAATTGTAATTAGGATTGCTGTTACTAAAATAAATATGATCCACGTACTAACTAATGTTCATTCTTTGCACCTGTGTCAGCACCGCTCCTTCAACCAGGTGAGAATGTATACTTGTGCATGCATATACATCTCACCCACCAAAGATAACCAGCGGATGATTTCAGCAAACATTTAACATGCACCACTGAATATCCCGAATCATCGCAAATGTCTACACCCATGATCACATTTCTGTAGGATAGTATGTCTCTAGTCGCCAAAGTAGGGGTCTAATCTCTCATCGAATGAGTGCTAACAAGCTCATTGAGACTTACTGCAGCACCTGATCTCGGTGGGCAACAATTGAAATAGCATATCTGCTACCATATGAAAGTCAAGACTGCATTTACTGCTAGCTTCGGATGTAAAGCCTTTTGGAACTGTGAGATTTAGGGGTCAAATCTGAACACTTGTTCCTTAAGATTTCCGTGAAGGCACACCTGTACAGTTGCCTCTTTGTTAAATGTTAATCAGTACAAGGGAGCACAAAATACATGGTGACACTAACCAAGGTTAGATTGAAACAAGTTTATGGACGATTCATGCTTATAAAGTTTTAACGTGTTTCTGTTGGTATTTATACTGGTCATTTCCTGAACTTAAAATGTGTTACTGTTAAAATATTCTGTTGCCTAATCAAAAGTAAGTTAATACTTTGGGTTGATTAATTTGTTTACCCCAATTCACGTCTTTAACCACATCCAATTTGGATGCATAAAAGTAATCAGATATTTCTTTATTTACAAGGAAAGTGCCACCATACATTTTATGGTTTACGACTGCTTGAGATACACGTTCGAGGGAGTCGCAATCCTGATGGCCTAGTAAACAGTTGCAAAACAGCGTTAGGAATGCCGGTCATCCCAACTAATTCTGGGTAATCCAATCGGGGCATCACGGCAGTCTCTGTCGGTACGCCCAGTTTCGGACTCCGGCTGAAACTTAGATCGCAATCCATGAAACCGGTTGGCTACAGCAATAGAAATGTTTTAGCTTCATGTTGAAAAGATTTGATGTGCCTCCAATCCGCAAATGAATGGCAAACTCAGAACTTAGTTGTAGATTGTTCGACAACCATGCAGGATTGGAAAGCATGAAGTGGTAACCGCTGTAGTTTGCACCATCAGAGCAGCGGAAGCAGCACAAATTTGCATGATTGGACACCTTCCGGATGAGTGATCAATTGGTGATGTAAGTTTGGAGTTAGTTTCGAAAGGATTTTCTACCATGTCGGAGACAACTGCTTGTCCAAGCGCAGGAGTGCCTGACAACGAGCTTGTAATTCTCCCAAGTCTGCCTTCTGCCTTTCTCAGTCTCGGGCTTCAGTTTCCCTGATCTTAATTTTGGAGGAGCGATCTTGTGAGGGCTAACGATGTATCGTTTTCGACATGGTGTTGCAATTTCGTGGCTGAGTTGAAGAGGTTGATTCTGGTGTAGATGACAACTTTGATGGCAGCGACTACACATACGAAGAGGTGGGCATTGATGAAGAGTTTGAATCAGAAGGCGATGTCGAGTCTGAAGATCTTGAAGCCACCCTCCATTCTTTGCAGAAGCTCTCGTTTCTTCTCGGTAAATCGATTCAAACCAGAAATCTCACGGAATCTCTCGAATTCTTGTTCGGTCCTCCATCGCAGGTTCAAGTTTATGTCTGTGCATGATAGTGTTTTCCCGGACACTCTTCCTGAATACAATTTGGTGGCCATCGTGGTGCAGGTAAAGGGCAAAAGTCGGTTGCTGTACCGGAAGTACGTCGTCAGAGAGAGGTTCTGGATGATTTTGTACGAAACTTCTGCATGACATACAATCTACACAAAACGCTTGAAGTGTTCGAAGTAAGAGCGTACCGTAACCCTAACTCTCTCCCTGTTCAAGCATTAAACCTTGCTGTGTATCATGTAAGTAGACCTAATTTGAATCTCTTAAGGTAAAGGATCTCCTTATGTGTAGGTCGAGTGGTTTGATGCGAAGGAGAAGGGGAGGGTGATAGATAGTAAGCTTATAATGGTACCTGACGAATATAGTCGCTCCTTACAACTCACCAACATTTTGAAGCGCCTTCAAGACCAACTTGAACAACAATCTGTCGTTGCTCAGTACGTACTCCCACTAATCCCGCTGCGTTTTCCTCTCAACTTTCTGTATGTGTGTGGGGGGGATGGTGTCAAAACATTTTTTTAACTATTCCATGTGGACTCAAATTTGTTCCCACAACCCTAGAAGTTTTCAAACCGCATTAATTGTAGAAAGTGAGTGCCAGATTGAGTATGATGTAAGTTGAGTTCATTCTTAGTAGTGACCGAGGATACAATCAGATGGACAGATGCCGGGCAGAGATGCTAGAGAAGTTTCGGAAGGAACGGAACTTGCACCGGATGCACCACAACCGAATCGCGCAAGAGAAGAATAAGTTAGTCAACGTCATTAAGGTGAAATCCTGAATCTCTCATCATGATTAGAATCCTTTGCGGCTCTCGTCTCAGATGCCTGATTTTGATCACGAATATCGAGAACTAAGAACGTTCGATTCTCCATCATATTTAATATGCTTCGCATGAAATGCATAGAGGTTGCGGACCCACTTTGGGAAGTACGATGGTTTGCTGGAACAACTGAAGAAGAAATACGAGCAAGCTGTAAAGGCCAAGGCGCTAATGGCCTTGGAGAGAGACAAACTGCGAACCATGGTGGATCTCGCCACACCAAAACTTAGTACCAAACCTTAATTACTCTTCATACAATTATAGATGAGATTTGTTAGGTGTCTGCACTTACAATGTTTTTCTTCAGGTGGAGAAGGCAGAATTGTTCGCAGACGATAATCCTTTGTCGCCGACTTACAAAGGACCCAAGTACGGGAAGAACTCCATGACACCAGTTCCGAAGCCAGATCCCTTGATTTCTGCCTGTAAAATCAACCCCTTTCATGAGGCACGGATATCACTCACAGATGTCCGAGGTTATACGCTCAAGAACACCTTCCGAGGCCATAATATGTCTGTGAGCAAGTAAGCAGCCATCGCATTTGAACTCATAGTTTGACAATTCGGTCAAGCATCACTTGCGGACCTTGATATCGGAGTGGAGTTCTGGTGTTCATATAGATGATGAATAGCTTTCTTGTTGCAATCTTTGCAGTGTGGTAATCCACCCCAAGAAGCCCGTCGTTGTCACTGCTTCCGACGATGGAACATGGCGGATGTGGGGGTTGCCAGCCGGCGATCTTATCATGACCGGGGAGGGTCACAAGGATTGGGTGTCTGGCCTTGACTTCCATCCAAAGTGAGACTTCAAGTCTGTTCCAATATTCCGGATTACAATTAGAAAGATTGATAATTACATCAAAGAAATGTGCTGCTTAGTATTGACTTCTGAAACACGTTGAAATTTTGTGTCCTGGTGTTTTAACGGAGCTGTGGGGGTCAACAGAGGCATGCACTTGGCGTCTACATCCGGGGATTGCACTGTGAAGTTGTGGAGTTTTGAGAAATCGCGCTGCATTCATACCTTCGCAGACCACACACAGGTTCATCACTGTTGATGTAATGGTACCTTGGGTCTCAGAACTGCTTCGAGTTACACCATACTTTCCAAGCTTACTTTGTAATACATTCATTTCTTTGAATATCCTGCGGACAGGCTGTGTGGTCAGTATCATATCATACGAGTGGCGATGTTCTCGCAAGCTCATCTCTCGATCATACTTCACGTCTTTGGGATCTTTTCTCGTAAGTGTTAACCATCTCTGCCGTTCATTTTTCGTGTAACCAAGCGAAGATACCTGAACATAGATCTAAAACCCGCTTTCATGGCTCTTCAGTTTACTGGTGCGTCATATGTGGTCAGTAAACTTGCAGTACAAGACTGGTGATTGGTGTTGTCTGGGATCGGAATTCTTGAGCAGAATGAAATGCCGCGGCACCTTGCGGGGCCATGTCGATTCAGTGAATTCCATAACGTGGCAACTGTATACCAGTATCCTCTGTACTTCAAGCAGCGACAAGACCGTAAGCCTGTGGGATGCAAGATCTGCACTATGTGTGCAGACATTTTACGGTCACAAGGCTTCCTGCAACCACGCATGCTTCGACAACAAGGTGCACTCTTGCACTGTTCCATTCAATTCCTGTACGAACTAACGATCATTTTAGTTAAAAAACTCAACTCTTAGACATGAGAAATAAATGCGGAGAATATTGAAGCCGGGCAGTTGCACGATGATAGGGATACATGATAGCCTCTGTGGATGCGGACGGGATTGCGAAACTATGGGATGTGAGGAAGGTCGCTGAATATGCAACCATCAACGTTGGCCCTCAGTCAGCAAACCGTTGCTGCTTTGATCCCAGTGGCCTCGTCATTGCGATTGCTAGCAATGACCAACGCATCAAGTGGTACGATTCCCCTGATAAGCTCTAAGCAGAGAATCGGCGAACGAATTCGCATCGAACATGCATGGAACTGATGGTCCTGGGAATGAAACTTATGTGCAGTTTTCAAATCGACTTAGAGGTGGTGCCAGTGTCAGAGCTGAGAGGCCACGAGGATGCGGTGCAAGCGGTGCAGTTCGATCCAAAGGGCAACTTCCTGGTATCTGGAAGCTCAGATAGTACGTTTCGTATTTGGGGATGCTTCGAATCAACGTCAAAGGTCGGGCAAGTTCTAAACAACAAAACCCAGATCATTTAGAGCTTAATTTTCGCCTCCAACGTTGACGTTTGTGATTTAGAACCATTTTCAAAGTTTGAATCCCCACTCTGACTTTTGTCCTTGTAAATTGTGATACAGGAGGGCTGAGAATCAAGAATCGTCAAGTGACTATCCATGCTAATCCCCTGGCAATTGTCAACAGAACCTTGAAGCTCATGCGAATACTTATCAAGAAGCAACCAAATTTTTAATTGTCTCCTCTAATCGAGTTTGCTTCATATCTGCCAATCAGAAGATACAAGGTCCAGGAGCTAGAGGGTTGTTGCATACCCTTTCTTATGTTAATTTTGACGTGTATGTTGTCATCCTGAGCAATGTTTGCTAGCCACGGCGCAATCCTCTCACAAACTTGGAATGTAAGAATCCGATAGCCTTTTCAAAGGCCAGGACTGGTGCTTAACTGGAACCGGGCAGAGTTTTCTAGCATTGAAAACCCATCCTATGTTGAGGAGAATCTCTCCCTAACGGCTAAATTGTAGTGAAACATGCCACGCCACGAAACCTCATAACGGTTCAGCTGCCGTAACGAAAATCCAATCAAAAAATACATAATAGTAAACGAGGAACTAAAAATTGGGCATTACGGAGTTGTTTGCAGGACTTAGTTGGCTACAACCCCCCCCCTTGCA
>JAWRVF010001561.1:0-59193 GCA_036785485.1 Physcomitrellopsis africana | reverse complement strand
AAAAATCACTGTCAAATACCATTATCTTATCTCCAAAGAACGTGTCAAATATTTGTATCAATTCTTGTAAACAATGATCTATTCTTTTGCACAATATTAATATTGTATTAGAACTTCATTTCAAACTATAAACTTTGCCACACAAATAACTTTGGCAATATTATGTAAAAAATATGATTTTTAGTTGATTTAGATTGATTTTATTATTATAAAAAATCTCTAAGATAAGAAAAAATAGCCTTAAATTGATATTAGTATCTTAAAAATATTATAGAGATTTTTAGAATTTATTTAGAAATTTTTAGAGCATATTTTTAAGACTTCGGTAAAAATAATTTTATTATCTTAGAAGGCTATTATGAAGAATTTGAGTAAGATTTGAAGGTCCTATAAGGCTCCTAAGCTAATTGGATATTTTTGAATACCATGATGAAGTAAAAAATATAAAAAAAAAAAATAGTTTTATTAGTAAAAAATAGGAAGATTAGTAGCTAGTATAATAGTTATAAGAAGGGAAGTGAACATGTCCTATTTGGGTTGTAGCACCTTGGATATAGGTAGGAGTATAAGACTAAGGCCTTATAGCCTCTCTAGGACATCCATATATAATATTTGTGAGCCTAGGTGAAGCTCAAATCCTTGATCATTTAAGCAAATTATCTTTAAGTTGGAATGGGGGTCTCAAGCAAAGAAAGATTTTCAAGTTCTCAAAACATCATTTATCATAGCTCCAATCTTGATGTATCTAGATTTTATAAAAATATTCTATATAGAGATTGACGCTTCAAATTTTATATTAGAGGTTGTAATTTTATAAATGGATATAGATAATAAACTCCATCTTGTTGCATTTTATTCTTAAAATTTTATTACTGCCAAAATTAATTATGAAATCTATAATAAAAAACTTCTTGCTATTATGGATTTTTTTCAAGAATATCATCATTTTTTTAAAGGAATAATACATCGTGTAATTATATACTTAAATCATAAGAACTTAGAATATTTTATGTAAGTTCAAGTTCTTAATCATCATCAAGCTTGATGTAATATATCATTATTTTGATTTAATTTTATTATTATTTATTGACCTAGAAACCAACAAAGATTATCTAATGCTTTATTAAAGAAATTATATCTTATACCAAGGGTATGAGAGGCAGTGTTTCACTAATAATATGTAACTTTGTTGAAACTGGAGTAATTTCATCTTTGAGCCACTATTACATCGATACCTATTGATTCTAATTTCTTTGATGAGATACATGTTGCAACCACTAATAATGCATTGGCCTTTGATATGAAGTATTTCTTTAATAAAAATATTGACAAGTTCAAGCTTGAAGAAGGCCTTCTATATTTTAAAAAATATTTATATATCCCAGAAGAACCAACACAACAATGTCTTCTTTAATCTTACCATGACTTTCTAGTTGCAAGCCACTTTGGATTTAATAAGACCTTAGAACTTATTTCTTGAGATTTTTGTTGGCCTCAAATATGGAAGGCTATGAAGGACTTTGTGCTCTCTTGTAACATTTGTTTAAGGTCCAAAAATCCTCAATGTTGCCCTTATGGACTCTTATAGTCCTTGCTTGTTTCAAGACGGTCATGGTCTTTTATCTTAATGGATTTTATGACAAATCTATTGCCATCCAATTCATTGGACTGCATCCTTGTGGTAGTTGATCAACTCACAAAGATGGCTTATTTTATTCCTTGTAAGAGGATTGCTTCTAGTGAAGAAATGAAAAGATTCTTTTTTGATAATATATATTGATATCATCGCCTATTAGATGGTATTGTATCCGATCAAAGATTCCAATTTGTATCTAAATTTTGGAGATACTTTATATTTTATTAAACTTTTTTAACTTCTCTCCATCCTCAAAATATCAAAGCTAGAAGTATAATGGTATGTATCAACTGCCAAAAAGACAATTAGACTAGTAGAGTTTATATATAATAATATTATTTATACCTCAACTCAACAAACACTATTTTATTCCAACTATGGATATCACCTGAAGCTTGATTTATAGAATATGCCAAAGAATAATAATCCAGCAGTTGAAGGATTTGTAAAGCATCTATCACAACACCAAACAACCTTAAAGCTTCAGCTGTTAGTAGCTTAAGATGCTTACAAGACATCTATAGATAAATTTAGAAATTAATCACATATTTTTTATATTAAAAATAAAATATGGATTCTTTGACAAAACATCAAGACTAAGCGATCATGTAATAAGTTGGGCTATTGGAGGTTCGGACCAATTTCCATCTAGAAGTAAATTAATCCAGTGGTATATCGCTTAAAACTACCATCTTTTATAAAGCTACATCTAATTTTTTATATATATTTTTTAAGCTTTATAAGAAGTCACATTTTCAAGAAGAATATAACAATTGCCACTTAATATTGAAATTAAAAACCATGAAGAATACAAGGTCAAAAATGTACTTAATTCATAGTGAAGGTAGAATAAATTAAAATATCTTGTTTATTGATGCGGTGTCGTGATGTAACGCGACTACTAAGTAAAAGAGTGTGGAAATAGTATATTATAGAAGATCTTAGTTCAAAATATTGTAGCAAATTATCTTAGAAAAATAGATAATATTAAAAAAGAAGTAAAACTATTGAATGTTAATACTACCTTTTTTACAAATGAGCTTCTATTTACTTTTTAGGGCCATAAGTAAGGCAAAACAAAGTAGATTGGAGAATAAAATGATATAGGCATATATAAGAGAGAGCTAAGAAGAGGTTTCCAAAAAACTTACCACAAAAATCTTGAAATAGATACACGGAAAGGACCGGTTATGAGCTTGGATCGAAATCAGATTGTAAGGCACAAAACTGCATGCCTATGGCAAATCCAGGAGGCTTTTGTAGATCAAAGATTGGAAGTAGAGAGTGGACTTGAAGGATTTTGTATAAGAGTTAATTTTGAGTGATTTGCAAAAAAAATGACTTTGTAATAGCTTTGCAAAGTCAAGGTTGTTTTTGGCAACTTGGGATTTTGTGAAATAAAATAGGATTGATGTTTTAAGCAATTTCAAAAGTTTTGTAGCAGATCTACAGTTGAAAATCTGTGGGTTTTTGGGTATTGTTGTTGTTAATGTGTATTGTAAATTTGAGCTGAATCTAAAAATTTAGTTGTATGTAATTAGGGTTTAAGTGGGTCAAGGACTCGAAAATTAGGTTTTGAGGGTTAGTTAGGGTTTTTGAGATCTTGAGCAATTTGCTAGTTGGATTGGAGTAATATTTATTTATATGGATAATAGACTTGTTTTTCCATACACATGAGTGATTTGAGATTGATTGAATGGTAAAAAAAGGAGAAATCAGCAGTGGAAGATCAGTATTAAGGTTGGAGAAGGAGGCTGACCAACATCCAAGAAGTTTTTGGGGTTTTTCTTCTATTTGGTAAGTTAGATTTCCTTCAAATTTGTTGTGCTTGTTGTTGACTAAGAGATTAAAAGGTATACAAAGTTTTAAGTAAGATCAATGGTCTAATCAGCAGATATTGAGGTTCTAATTTTTTCTAGGGTTGATTTGAATTGGTTAGAATTTGGTTTAAGATTTGATTAGGGTTTGGTTTAGGATTTAGGATTTAAGATTTGCTTAGGATTTGATTTAGGATTTAGGGTTTAGGATTTGACTTAGGGTTTGACTAGGGTTTGACTAGGGTTTGACTTAGGATTTTACTTAGGATTTGATTTAGGTTTTGACCAAGGATTGACTTAGGATTTGACTTAGGATTTGACTAGGGTTTGATCAAGGTTTGACCAGGGTTTGACTTAGGGTTTGACTTAGGATTTGATTTAGGTTTTGACTAGGGTTTGACCTAAGATTTGAATAAGATATGACTTAGGATTTTAAGATTATATTTTTAGTATTTTCTAAATTTAGTATTTTATATGTTATTTTCTATTATGATTAATATATAATTCATTTACTCTTCTTTTGTAATTGCTTAAAGATTGGATCAAAGTTTGATTAATATTGTTAAGATTTAATAGAAGTTGTTTAGGATTCTATTAGAGTTGTTAGGATCTTGTTGTTGTATATTTCCTTTTTGTCTTCCACAGCGAGGTGCCCGAAGCATTCTCGAGCCAAATTGCATGTATTACGACATAATTTGGTGAACCCGACGTGAAAAGCTTGAGATAGAAGATTACTAGAATTTTTTTGGATTTATTTGACTTATGGAGAAGGAAGGCAAGAAAATTGAAGGAGGAATTATGGATGGTGCATCAATTGGAGCTTTTAGTGGAGTTGCAAGTAGAGGTAGCAAAGGAAGACAAGGTATGTATTCTGATCCTAACTCTGCAAGCATGTTTGAAGCATTTGCTTTATTCATGCAACAACAATAGGTGAAAGATCGCAAGGAAGGTATGGCAAATAAGGCATTACAGGGAGTTGTGGACAAAATTGATCAATTTGAAGGGAAGAATATTACAAAATATTTAAGATGTTATGTTAAAGATATGAAATTGTAGCGTGTTTCTGAGAAGAAGATGGTTCAATTATTTGAACTGGCTATTATATCGGAGATAAGAAGTCATGTGAAGTCCATTATAGGACAATCTGGAGATTCATGGGAAAGGTTTTCTCAAGCATTAAAGGATGAATATTTTTTTGAAGACAGTGATCGGGTTATAAAAAGGACATTTTTTGAATGGATTGAAAGGCCTAAAAAGAATCTTCAAGAGACAGAATTATTGAGGGAGTTTGAAAGGCAATATTCCCATCTATCAAAGAAAGAGAAGCTATTACTAGATCCAAGCAAAGTAGAGCTTTTTCTTCAAGCGGCTGATAGAGAGCTATAGAAGAAGTTGGAAATATTACTTGAAAATAAAGAAGAAGAAGAAGGACTGACATCAAATTGGAAGGAAGTGGAAGAAGCAATTAGAATACTTGCAAAAAGAGAAAGGAGAAAAAATAGGGTGGGTATTCAAAGACCATTGCAAGCTTCTAAGGTAAAATTACCTACAAACCATTGTACATCTATGATTCAACCTTCAATGGCAACATCAAAGAAAGAAGAAATGGGCATTGATGAAATCATACAAGGGATGAGAGATTTGCAAATAAAATTTGCAAAACTTGAAGAAAAGGGCCAATCATCAAACGTATCAACAAGACAAAAATTTAGACAAATGGATGGTATAGTACAGAGGTGCATGTGGTGTGATAGCGTGGATCATTCAAAAAGGGAGTATGAAGATTTTATAGAGGTGCTACGCAAAGGAGTTGTTTTTTTCAAAAATGGTATGATACATTTAAAGGAAAGTGGAGAAAAATTAGAGACAAACTTTGGTAAAGGAGGAATGAAGGCACTTACAAGAGAATCATTTAAAATCTCAAGCAATGAAACATCAACATTTTAGATAGAAGCAAATCGAGACAAGTGCTTAAGCATAAATCTTGAACTTCCAAGAGAATCTAGTTCTTTGTGGACAAGTGCAATGAGTTATGCCTAAAGAAGAAATTTTATCAAAAATGATATAAAACGTGTTGGAAATGACATTCGACAAATTACTAAATGGAATAATCATGTAGATGGATTATCGGTACATGCTCATATTGCAAGGAATCAATATGATGCATTAATAGAAGAAAAAAGAAGAAGAGATGAGAATAATGAAGGGCCATCAAAAAGGACTACAAGAGGAGAAAAAACACAACAATATAAAAATCCTATGCATGAAGAGACAATAGAGAATGTTCCTATGAAGGAAAGAGATTTTATAAAAAAAAAGAGAAAGGCCCCTGCTTATAAATTACAATCAGATATTGAAGCTGCTACCGATTTAAAAAGGATATTGGAGGAGCGGATTTTAAGTGGAAAGGTTGAATTTATAATTGGTGAGATTTTAGGAATTGCAAAAAGAGAATTTCATGAAGTTATTATTGATACAATAAAAAGAAAAAGACAATCTATTGGTGATACTATAACATCAAATATACAAGGTACAAAAGCAATGGGAAGCGATGAAGATGAAGAAATTGAAATGCAATTGGTTAGAGATGTTTCACGAGTCAAGTTCATAGATAAAGAAGATAGTACTCAAGCTTCTAGTCATTATTCTTGAAGTCTTTGGATAAGAGCTATAACAAAAATTTTAGTAAAATTAGGAAAAATAGAAGAGCCGATTGTAGCACTAATTGATCATGATTCTCAAATCAACTTGATATCAAAAGAGTTATATAGAAAGGAAAAATGGCCAATTGATACTGAACATGGATGGATGATAAGACTAGCAAATAATTCAAAAGAAGAATTGTATAGAGTTTGTATAAATATAAAGGTGATGATAGGAGATGTCATTCATGAACAATATTTTTTTGTACAAGATATGTCTATATATCCAATTATATTGGGACAACCATTTATTACTACCACAAGAATGGAAACAAAGGTTATGGATGATGGTTCAGCCTATGCAAGAATAAGAAGCCAAGATGGAATGAAAGCAGTTCAATTTTTAACTATTTGTGTTGATGATGAAAGAAATTGTGATAAGTTGAGAGAAAAGCCAATATCAAATGATAACTTTGAAGAGCTTGAGGGTTTTTACCGCACACCATTGTAAAGCGGGATTGCAATAGGTTAAAGGAAGACATGCTCCCACTGAATTTAACAAAGATGGCATTACCTATTGGACTTATTAGATTGAAACAAGATGGTATATTATCTTTTAAAACTATTGAAAGGATGAAAAGAATAGATAAATGTTATGTTAAAAATATGGAAAAAACTTTGAAAGAAAATGGAGAATTGGTTCAGGATGAATTTATATCAGGATCATATGAAGAAGTTGAATTTGCAGATACTATAGGAGAATTAAATTATTTATTACAATATAGATTACAAGAAAGTAATAAAATTATTAATGTATGTTTTAAAGAATTTTATGATGAAATTCAAAACTTTATGAAAAATTTAAGTCGCCAAGAGGTACATGTTGAAACTAAGTATAAATCAGTGGCAAAAAAGGTTAAACTAATGGCTTTGCCACTACCATCACATTGTGAAGAGAAAGTGAGAGGAGCATCTACACAACCAAATTTGAGAGATCCTAAGAAGATAGGGCATAAATTTATGGATGCTATATTAGATGGATTAAAGGTTGGATGTGAAGGATTTTTGACAAAATGTGAAGAAAAATACTTTAAAAATATGCTTTCATGATATGGAAAGGCTTTTGCATTTGAAGCACATGAAATTGAATGTGTAGATCCAAATATTGTAGCACCTATGGTTATTTTTACTGTTCCTCATGAACCATGGAATTTACGACCAATTCCAATACCAAGAGTACATTTATCCAAGTTAATAAACTTACTCAATGAAAAGATTGAAATGGAGATTTTAGAACCGTGTATAGCGCCTTACTCAAATCGATGGTTTATGGTACCAAAGAAAAATGGAACAATGAGATTTATACAAGATATGCAACCTGTAAATAAAGTAACCATTAGAAATATGGGTTCAAGTCCAATTGTAAATGAATTTGCAGAGGAATTTATACTAGAAAAGACTATGCCATTCTTAGATGATGTTCTAATTAAAGGATGTGCAGAAGAAGAAAAAGATGAGACATTGGATCAAAAAGGTTGTAGAAGATTTATTGCAGATCATATTAGTGATTGTGAAAAGATTTTATCACGGTTGGAAGAGGTATACTTGACCTTATCAGGTACAAAGTCTATGTTTGGAATAAATGAAATATTAGTTATTGGACACATGTGTGGATCATATGGATGTAAGCCAAATATTGAAAAGGTTGATATTATTAAAAAGATGAAAGAATGTGTAAACACTACGGAAGTGAGAAGATTTTTAGGAGCGTGTATTTTCTATCATATATGGATATCTCATTTTGCACATGTGGCAGATCCATTATATGAGTTGTTTAGGAAGAATAAAAGATTTCAATGGAAAGATTAACAAAGAAAAGCTATGGAAAAATTGAAAAAACTTCTTTCTTCACCTCCAACTTTAGAGAAAGTAAATTATGAGTGTAGAAGACCAGTAATATTAACAGTTGATGCGAATCCAATTGGAATAGGTTGGGCAATTAGACAAGACGATGAACAAGGGAATAGATATGTAGTATGGTTTGGAACAAAGGTTTTGAATATTAGACAAAGAGCATATGCACAAATTAAAAGAGAATTATAGGTTGTAGTAACTGCCATGAAAAATGAAAAAGAATATTTGATTGGTGCATTGGTAGTTGTATAAAGAGATTGTTTGCCTTTAGTAGGCATGATTACAAGTTGTTCAACTCCTGATATTGCTATGTTAAGGTGGGTAGCATATATCAAATTTTTGAATCTAAAGTTTAAACACATTGCAAGGAGGGATAATTCAATTGCAGATATGTTATCAAGAGCAAGGTATTATGATGAAGAAGACATGATTGATATGGAAGATGATGTGGGTGCAAATTTTTATACTAATGCATTATCAAAAGAAGAAGGTGCATGTTTAAGTGTACCATTGGAATTATTTTTAAGAGACTCATATGAAGGTGAATGGAAAGATATTGGAAAGTACCTAAGTACTTTAAAGCGACAAGAAGATTGGACAAATCAAAAATTTAAGAAAATTTGTAAGAAAGCCTATGGATATTTTTTACGTGATGGATATTTATGGAAGTATCCAAAGAGAAGAAGAGAAGTACCGCAACGAGTGATATGTGATTTAGAAGCTCAACAGAAGATTATCAAGGAGTTTCACGAGAATTTGTGGACAGGGCATAGAGGAATATGGACAACTTTTACTAAATTGAAGGAAAAATATTGGTGGAAAGGCATATATAAAGATGTGGTTGATTTTATAGGATCATGTGAAATTTGTCAATTCTATTCTAATATTCGACATCGAGATGAATTACATCCAACTTATCCTCTAGCACTACATTATAAGTGGGTAGTGGATTTAGTGGCAATGCCTATGGGACTTGGACAAATGAAATATTTGGTACTTGCACGTGAAGATTTATCAAATATGGTTGAAGGACGAGCATTAAGAACAAAGAGTACTGAAAGTGTATGTCGATTTCTTTTAGAAGACATTATTTGTCGCTATGGTTGTATTGGAAAAATCACGGCAGATAGAGGTGAATTGGATGCAAAAGAAGCAAGAGAACTCTTTAGTAGAATGGGAATCAAACTTTCTTTGACAACAGCATATAATCCAGAAGGTAATGGGAAGAGTGAGCGTGGGCATTCACCTATTGTTAAGGCATTAATAAAAGTATGCAATGGCAAAGTACATCAATGGCCAAAACTACTACCATTTGCATTATGGGCAGATCATACAACTCATAGCATAGTGACCAGTTATATGCCTTCGGAATTAATATATGGACAAAAGCCAATTATGCCAATAGAAGAAACAATACCTACATAGAGAATATTACCTTGGAAGGATGATCTTAACAGAGAGGATCTTTTAGCATTACGTATTCAACAATTGGAAAGAAGACCTAAAGACATTGAAGTGGCAATAGGAAGGTTGAAAGAAGCAAGGGAAAGGAATAAAGAAAAGATTGATAAAACGCATCGACTACGACCTAAGAATATAGAAGAAGGTGATTGGGTATTAGTATATGATAATAGTTTGAATAACCAACATAATACATTACAAAAAATTTCTAAGCGTTGGTTTGGACCATATGTTGTGATAGAAGTCAATGACAATGGAACATATGTATTACGGGAACTTGATGGGACACAATTGAAGACACCTATAGCAGGCAAGCGAGTCATGTTATTCAAACAAAAGGGAATATATATACATTTTGATGAAGAACAAAATCTATTGAGGGGTATTGAAATAGAAGAAGAGGAACAAATTAAAGATCAAGAATTTGACCAAGATGAAGAGCATTCAACATATTGAAGAATTATTGGTGCATACCAGAAGATGCACAGGTTCAGGGGGGGTGGATGTCGTGTAGTAATATGACCACTAGGTGAAAGAGGGAAGGAGTGATTATATTATAGAAGAGCTCAAATGAAAATATTAGAGAAAATTATCTTAGAAAAATAGATAATAGACAAGGAGGTAGTAAAAAATTAAAAGGTGCTAATGCTGCCTTTTATAAAAAGGAATTCTACTTACTTTGTATAGCCATAAATATAGTAAAGCAAGGTAGATTAGAAAGATAATTGGTATAGGCATGTTAAGTAAGGAGTTAAGAGTAGGTTTTAGAAAAATTTACCTCAAAATTACAAGAGTTGATACCCGGAGAGGGCCAGTTAAGAACCTGGGTTGAAACCAGATCCCAAGGCACAAAACCGTGTGCCTACGGCGGATCCAGGGTCTTTTTGAAAATCTGAGAGTGGGATTAGAAGACAAACTTGAGGAAGTCTGTATGTGTTTTGGTTTTGAATGATTTGGATAAAAGTTGAGTTTGGAAGAGATTTGCAAAGTCAGAGTTGTTTTGGGAGACTTTAGAGTTTGTGAAGTATATTGGGGTTTATATTTTTGAGGATTTTGTGAGATTGGTTATAGATCGTCAAGTGAAATTTTGTGGGTTTGTGCATACGGTTGTGCTTGTAAGATGCTATGAATTTGAGATTGATCTAACAGTTCGATCAAAGGTTATTGAAGTTTATGTGGGTTGGGGTCTCTAGAATTGGGTTTTAAAGGTCAGTTAGGATTTTGCAGATTTTGAGCAATCTATCAGTTGGATTAGGATGAAATTTATGTTTGTGTGTATAAGACTTAATTTCCTACATGCATGTGAAATTTAGAAGTAATTGAATGGTGCAAATAGGAGGTTTAGGCACTGGAATATTGGCGTGAAGATTGGAGAAGGAGGCCGGCTGATACCCGAGCAAATTTGTAAGTTTTTCTTCTTCTTGGTAAGTTGGATCTTCTTCAAACTTGGTGTGTGTGTTGTTAACTTAATTGTTAAGGTGTATGAAAAATTTCAATCAAGATCAACGGTTTGTTTGGTAGGTATTGTGGTTCTAAAATTGCCTTAGAAATTGCTTAGGGCTTGGCTAGGATTTAGAGTTTAAGATTTTACTAGGGTTTGATTAGGATTTGGATTTAGGGTTTAATTAGGATTTCATTAGGATTAGGATTTGATTAGGATTTGGATTTAGGATTTAGTTAGGGTTTCATTAGGATTAGGGTTTGATCAGGGTTTGACTTAGGGTTTGATTAGGGTTTGACTAAGGTTTGACCAGGGTTTGAGTTAGGGTTTCATTAGGGTTAGGATTTGATCAGGGTTTGACTTAGGGTTTGACTAGGGTTTGACTTAGGGTTTGACTAAGGTTTGACCAAGGTTTGACTTAGGGTATGACTAAGGTTTGATCTAGGTTTGACTTAGGGATTGACTAGGGTTTGAATAAGATATGATTTAGGATTTTAAGATTCTATTTTTAATATTTTCTAAATTTAGTATTTTATATATTATTTTCTATTATGATTATTGTATGACTCATTTATTCTTCTTTTATAATTTCTTTAAGATTGAATCAAGCTGAAAAATATTGTTCAGGTTTAATAGAAGTTATTTAAGATTCTATTAGATTTGTTAGGATTTTGTTGTGGCGTATTTCCTTTTTATCTTCCACAGCTAGGTGCCTGGAGCATTCTCAAGCAAGACTTCTGAAATTGACAGCTCGATGGCCAGGTGAAAGTAGCAAAATACGATATTTATTTGGCGTCGTAAGACCAACGCTCCGGACAATATCTGACCATCGTGGCATGATTATATCGTGAAATGCTTAATTCTGGCGGAGACAAAGGACATGCAATTGATAATGATGCGTGTCGAATCCCTTATTCGGAAAGAAGAAGTAGTGTGGAGATCTCTTATACTTTGAGGAGCGGCTGTATATCCCAAAAGGGCCAGCACGACTTCGAGTCCTTCAATCTCGTCATGACTTTCTAGCTGCGGGACATTTCGGATTCAACAAGACCTTGGAACTCATTTCCCGAGATTTTTGGTGGCTCCAAATGTGGAAGGATGTGAAGGATTTTGTCCTCTCTTGTGACATTTGTTCAAGATCCAAAAACCCTCAACATTGCCCTTATAGACTACTACAGCCATTGCCCATTCTGTGTTGTCCATGGTCTTCAGTTTCCATGGACTTTATTACAGATCTGCCGCCATCAAATTCATTTGACAGCATCTTTGTTGTAGTGGATCGACTTACAAAGATGGCACATTTTATCCCTTGCAAGAAGACATTGTCAAGCGAAGATACAGCAAGGCTCTTCCTTGATAATGTGTATCGATATCATGGTCTACCAGATGATATCGTGTCGGATTGAGGAACCCAATTTGTATCAAAGTTTTGGAGATCTTTTTTTTAAAATATTGAAGATGGACATCAAGCTTTCTTCGGCATTCCATCCTCAAATTGATTAATAAGCCAGATGGGTGAATCAAGTTAGAATAGTATTCGCGATCTTGACATCAACTATCGGCCAAGATGATTAGATGCGTATCTACATTAGGCGGATTTCGCGTATATGACACTTGCGCCATTGGGTCATTTCCAAACACCATTCTTTTCAAGTCGGTACCATCAAGCTTGATATTGAGTTCGTAGAATAACTTGACCGGCAGTTGAAGGATTGGTAAAGCAGCTATTGGAGCTTCAAATCACATTGAAGCTTCAATTGCAAATTGCCCAAGAGTCTTACAAAGCATCCGTAGATAAATTTCGAAATCAAGCACCCAATTTCAAAATTGGAGATAAAATATAGCTGCTTTAACGGAATATCAAGACGAAGCAGCTATGTGATAAGTTGGACTACCAAAGATTGGGACCATTTGTTATAAGCAGATCAATCGTATGGCGTATTGCCCAGGAGTACATTTGCTATGAAGGTATACCCATCTTTCATATTTCTACGTGCAGAAGCCTTGTTGAAGAATGCGTCTTTTTAACTGGAAGAGTGCAATGTCGCCCTAGTATAGAAATTGAAAACAACAAAGAATATGAGGTAGAAAAGATACTAGATTCACGGCAAAGATGGAATAAATTAGAGTACTTTGTGCATTGGAGCAACTATGATATTAATAAAAGAACATGGAAATCGGCCAAAAATCTTGCCATTACATCGCGAAAGGTATGAAAATTCCATCAACGATATCCTAATAAATCAAAAGCTGGTCATTAACAAAACGTGAAGATGAAGCCTTCTCTGGAGAATTGAATAGAAAAGGGATCCACGTCTTATCAAAGCATAACTTGTTGTATTTCGTAGTATCAAGATATCTAATATGAAGGTGTATTTAGATATGGCTAGTGAAAATGTAGATATTATACTAGTGGTACCATATCAACCGAGTAGCTCATGACGTCGACCTCGAGATGAAGAATTAGAAGAGCAAAGAAGATGTCGAAGAATACCAAGCAGTAGGTCACTTGTAATTGTCTTTGAAGTTGAACCAGCTTATGCTAGTAGTGGCAAAGTAATATTTTCAGGTTGTTTCCACAATGAAGATATAGAAGTTCAAGCATGGTTTCAAGTGGAAGGTGTTGGTTATTATCGGTGGCTACAAGGACCCATGAATCATCTGCCTCGTGAACAATATCTGGAGTATATTACAGGGACTATGCAACAAATTTTTAATTTCCTACGTTTGTGAGTATACATCTCAAATAGCTTCTCGAAGACCTCGAAGCTAGAGGAGGAGGTGATGTCAAGGACATACTTATTAGAACCTTTTAGAACATTCTAGAAATTTCCTAGAACTCTCTAGAACCTTCCAGAGCCTTCTAACATCTTCTTAGTTGGTAGAAGTTGCTTGAGAAGCTTCTTAGTTAGTAGAAGTTGCTTGAGAAGCTCCCTAGTTGGTAGAAGCTGCTTGAGAAGCTTCCTAGTTGGTGGAAGTTGCTTGAAAAGCTCCGTAGTTGGTGGAAGGTGCTTGAGAAACTTCTTAGGTAGGAGTATATATTGGAGTCGAGCCTAAAGAGTTCTTCAGTCTCAACAACACATCTCTTGGAGTTCTAGCTCACCTTTCTCGTGTTGTTTTTGTATTCATCTGATTAATCCAATTCCTATCGGTTCTTCTTGAACTTCTTATTTAGACTTCAAGTCTATATTTTGTGTCCGTGACACCTAGCGATAATTTACCTTTTGACACTTCACAACTTATAAATCTTTCATAGAAGTTCCAAATGCATTGATTTTTATTTTTGGAGAAAGCTTACATAAGCTAATATAAGCATCTAAAATATAAAAAAGGATGAAGAGACTGTCCAACTTGGATGGTTGAACAAAGTCTCTACCTCTTTTTGTCGGGTGGCAACAGATCCTTTCTCATTCTCAAGCTTACAACTTTCTCTCTCCAACTTCAAATGCTACCAAAGATAGCTTGATAGAAAGCTAGCACAATTTTCCACACTCTCTGCAAATTTCACTAAGAAAGAGTGGAAATCAAACTTGCAGTGGTAGCTCGAAGTTTCTACCATCTCCTTTCGATAGCAGTAGACCTTATTCCATTAAAACAAGCATAACTTTTTGCTCACAATTCCAATACAAGCAAGTGAGTAGGTTTTGAAATTCTCACAACTCAAAGAACACACCTCCTAATTTTTATTATCAATATTTTTATATCCTCAGAGCTATCTCTTTCCAAAGTTCACTGCTTAAAAACTACCAAATCCTAGGTCTAGCAAGAGAGGTATTCTTCCCTTTTCTTCTACATCAGCTCATGTTACGTCCACATGGGTAGCCAAAATCCTATTGGATAGGCCCTATTCATCTCCATACTCTTCTTTCTTACTCCTTATAAGGTCCATGCTACCTCAAGTCAATAAGAAAGGTGAAACAATCTTTACCTTTCATTTTAATACAAAAGAATCTATTCTAAGATATAAGTAAGGTAGGAACAAAACAAATAGTCATCTTAATTCACTAATTAAGTGGTTAAAATAAATCCTCTCTTTATAATATCTTCTGAAATCATCTTTAGCACTCACACATATAATAACAATAAATACAAAATATATAATATTTTTATACACTACACGTAAATGCACCATGACACTATAAGCAAGGTGCCAATTAATCTAACTCATGATTCTTCTGTTGGATAAGTATTTGGTTTTAGAACTATTATCAATCAAATTTGATTGATAAATCCTTGGAACTTTGAATGCATACCATCATATTTCTCCAAAAGACTAACTTGAGGTTCCTTACGTTATTGAACAAGCAAATTTTTTTGGCATAGTATAGGTAGTACTGCATCGTCAAGTATAGAAGTTGGAGGTAGATGCAGTTTAGATTGTAGTACTCCAGATGTTGTATCATTACAAAGTTTTGCAACAACCCCTTCAATCTCCGCACTCTTAGTAGATAAAGTAATAAGAGCACTTATAATGGCGTCTAACTTGGATTCAAAAGATTTGGTCATACTAATATCTTGACCTCGAGCCATTTCAAGAGAAAAAATGAAAGAATCTATAAGAAAAATAATATTAATTTAGAAGAGGGTAATCAACAACCTCTAAAATGCTTTAAGACCTTCAAAGAGAGGGATGATCTAGTCTCTCACAAGAAGGACAAAGCTCCAATATTGATAAAGAAAATATCAGTTTAGAAAAGAGTAATCTGCAACATTTTAAGCGTTGATATACCTTTGAGTAGAGAGGTAATCTACTCTCTAATAAGAAAGATCCAACTTTGATATTGAAAATGACGGCAGTTTTGACAAACTGTCAAGGACACAAGAATACTGAACAAGGAACTTAAAACTAAGACAGGGTTTTCAGAAGAAACCAACAAGAATTCGAATTAAATAGATGAATATACAAACAACACCAAAAAAGATAAGTTAGAACTCCAAGAGATGCGTTGTTGAGACTGAAGAACTCTTCAACCTTGATCCCTATATATACTCATGTCTAGGATGCTTCTTGAGCGGCTACCATTAAACTAAGAAGCTTCTCAAGCAACTTCCACCAACTAGGAAGATTCTTGAGCTCCTTCTACTAATTGAGAAGCTTTTCAACCAACTTTCACTAACTAAGAAGCTTCTCAACGAACTTTTATTAACTCGAGAAGCTTTTAAAATATTCTAGAAGGTTCTATGAACCTCCAAAGTATATGTTCCTAACACCTTGATAAATTAAAGCATTAATCTTGAGGGACAATATTGGAGGCATTCAAATAAATATAAAGGTGAATTTTGGAAGGTAGATCCGTCTTCAAATTGTCCTCCCAATAAGACTTGTTAGATTTAATTTTGGAACTCAATAGTAAATACAGTATCTTATTTTATGAAGAGGGAGTATAATATTAGGTTTTGAGATGTCAACCTCTTTTGGTTCTTTACTTGGATGATTTTGTAGATCTATTAATTGATTGCTATGAATTAATTTTAAATGAAAGATTAAAAAAGATGTAGGGGTTCAATTTAGATGAATAATTAATTCAATGGATAAATATTTTGAATGAATGTAATAGATGAATGAAGGTTTTAATTTAAATGTAATATTTTCTATTGATAAAAAAATTGAGATCATATCTATTGTATGGATCAAAATAAATATTAGTTGGATGGATGTATAAAATTCAAATAATCAATAGAATAATAAATTAGATTAGATTATAAATATATATTAATTAATTTAAGATAATTAACTACTATTAATTATTATGTGGAATTTTAAGACATCTAATTGAGATGCAATTAATTCCTCTCATAATTTTTAATATTTTTTAATATTTTTTAATATTTTTTATTACTTCTAAATATTAATATTATAATTTTTGGTACTAAAAAATAAATATTTTTTTAACACAAATCTAAAAGACTTAATAATATTAATAAGATATGTTGGATTAATAGATTATTAGATATTTTTATTAAACAAAATTAAAATGTCACAATAATTTGATAGCAAGAATTTAGAATTAAGCACTTAATCAATTAAATAATAAATAGTATTTATATACATTAGTGATAATCATTTAATTCAATATTATTTTAAAAAATTATGCAACAATAGAATGTTGTAAAAAACTAAAATTACAAGTACAAATCATAAAGTTTTTTTTTTTTTCAATTTTAGTGGAAACAATTAAAATCCAATGCTATGGCAAAACAAGACCCTCAAAGCATTGAGAATAATTTCACAATTTATTAGTTGATATCTTTGAAGCTTCAATATAATAAGATATTAGATTATAATTTATTAAGTACTACTTAAAAAAAAGTTCATATAAATAGACTCTAAAAAATAGAATATTTTGATGTCAATGGTAATATTATGGATCAAAAGTTAATATTCAACTTAGCAAAAGTATAAACCAAAGTTTATTGTTAGAAGGCCTTAGATTTCTCTTAATAAATCTTTGAATTTTTTAAATTTTTATGACTAAATTTTCAAAATAATTTTTTAAATTTAGATTTTTAATAAGCTAAAAATTATTAAAATTTAAAGTTAAAATATTTTTAGACAAAAATTTAAGTGAAGAGTAATTTATTGCATTAGTAGTTGAATCACCTAATTTTAAAAAAAGTAATTTTTAATGCTTAATAATTGAATTTCTACAAAATCAAGTAGTATTTTATGAAGTATATCAAGCATAGATTAACAAAAAATATAAATCTTAGATAAATGGCTTAGAATTTCTCCTTGTTAAGATTACCTTGATAGTTTTGTCTTTTAACATCTATCTTTTTTCTTGGTTTTCTTATTCTCTAGTTTTCTTTTCTTCTTTGATAATTTATTTTATTTTTAGTAATTTTTAAATATTTTTTTCTCATTGCAATGGAATGCTTAAGCTAAGCTTGATTTATTTATTTATTTACTTTTTATTTTATTACAAAGATAAGTTTAAATAAATTATTATAAATTTTGTGTAAGTAGTATTCAGTTGATAGTTGATTTATTGTTAGAAGATCCAAAATTTTCTAAATTTATCTCTTGATATTATAAATTTTGAGATAAGAATTTGTATTAATAATCCTCTTAAAGTCAACTTTTTTAAAAGCTAAAAACTATCGCATTTAGATTTCGAATAAATATTTTATAATAATTCAAGTAAACAATAGTTTATTGCATTGGAATTTAAATCATCCATCTTTATAAGTGAAACTTTCAATACTCAACAAAGAAATTGTTGCAAATTTTAATAGTATTAAAACTTAACAAGTTAAAACTTCAAAAATCATTAAATTCAAAGCAACAAAGGAATAAAAACAATTTTTTGAAGGAAAGGTCTTTAAATAAGTAATATGATTAAAAGCAAGAATATCCTACTTCCCTAACTTTCTTAGTTGGTACATTTATATTACATGATTTAGTTTAGAATTGGTTTAATAAAGATTTTAGTTGTATTATAATAAGATTTATTTTAACTACAATCAATTATTATTTTTTATATCCAATTTAGGTGGTTGTCTTGTTTATTTTTATTTTTATTTAATTTTGGTTTTTATTCTTTTCTAATAGTAATTTTATTTATTATAGATTTAAAAGTAAAATAAGATAATATAAATATTAAAATATTAAAATAAAAAAGATTCATATTTAAATATATAATATTTGATTAATAATTAATTAATAATTAATAATTAATAATTTATATTATATTATATAAAAATAAAATAAAATTAGAAAGTATAATTAGAATTTTAATTTATATATATAGATAGATACTAAGTTTAAATGATTTTATTTTAAGTCAAATTTGATGTATAATTATAAGTAAGAATATTCTATTATTATAAATATATTTGGACTTAATATTCTTGTATTAATTCACTCCTACATATTAGATTAATAAGCTTTTGTTGTCTTTAATTTCTTAAATGATTGTGAATTTCTTTAATTTCTCTTGCAATCTATTAGGATTTAAAGGTGTATGCCTATAGATTGAAGTATGTATCAAAGACTACAAACTTGTAATTTATGAGGGCCAAAAAGTACTTAAATGGAAAAATATAAATTTAATTTTTATAAGCAATAATTATAATAGTTCCTATTTTGTATTATTTAGGATTTTTTATGCCATTTTTTTTAATAGAATCAAGCACTTTAGATTTTTTTTTCACATTGAATATTACTACAAGTAGATGCAAATGATAAATTTTAGCATTCTTAACTTTAAATTCTTAAAAAAAAATTATATTATTTATTAGATTTATAATATTATTATTTAAATTAATATTTATTATATTGCATCAATTTTTAATTAGTATATATATATATATATATAATATTAAATTCTAATATTTCATATTAACACATATTTTGAAATATTGTTAAGCTTTTGAAATATGTCTTTGTTACCATTTGAATTTAAAATTATATAGATTTTTATTTTTATTATGAAGATTATGAAGACTGTATAGTTTATGATTATAAAAAAATAATTATGAAATTTGAACAATCTTATTTTTAAATTATAAAGTCAAAATTTTCTATTAATTCCATAGTTTTTATTATTTTTTTTTTGAATATGTTATTATTCTTCTTATTTTATTTTTTAAATATTCAAAATAAAATTTATATTAATTTAAATAAATATAAATTTAATGATAATATTTTTTATTTTGAAGAATATTAATATATTTTAAAAAATACAAACACGATTTAATGTTCTTTAAATACAATATAGATTTATAGTAGTAGAATATATTAGACACAACATTAATTTAAAACTTATCATAAAAGATTCTTGGTGATGTCACGTATATAAAGTTATTAAAGAATTTATACAACCTTGTGATATTCTTTTTTATATAATATCTCTATATTAGTAACTATATGGATTTTTTAACAATTAATTATTCTAAAAAATTTGTGATTATCTATTTTAATATATATTATTACAAATACTAGTAATCTCAAATTTTTATGGATTTATTTATTTTTTTAATTATAAATTTTATATTTAAAATAAATATATCTATAAAGAATTTTATAGGTAAAAAAAATATAACTTTTATTAATAAATTCTAATAAGATTATTAAATTTTAATTTAAAATATATCTAATTAAAGATTTCATTTAATTCAAAGTTTTAGAAGATATATTTTAAGATATTAAAGATAGAAATTAAATTAATTTAAAAAAAAATAAAAAAATAAACAAATAAAATATATGAATAAAATTTTATTTAAGATAATTTGATAACTTTTATTGTACTAATAATTATTATTAATATATTATAACAATTTCTTTTTTGTAAAGATAAATTTCTATTAACAATATTTATTTTTTCTATTGTATTGGATTTTTAATACCAATTATGGTTATCATTCTTAATTTTATATTTTGAATTATTTTTAAAAATTAATAATCTAATTATAAAATATTTGGTTAGTATATTATTAGAGGTTTAAAAAAATATTAAAGATATAATTAAAACTAGCTATAAATAAAAAAATATATGAATAATAATATTTATAAAAAAGAATTTTTTATTTAATATTGGTGATAAAATATAGTTTTTATTTTTAATAATACAACTAAATGATATAGTGACAAGTTGGATTATTAAAGGCTTAGAATTTTTATTTTAAAAAAAATTTAATTATGGTAATTTTTAATTATAATTATTAGAATGTTTAAAATTTTAATATATATTTTTTATATTTATAAATAATATAAAAATAATTAACATGCCAAAAAAGATACAATCACTACTATCTTATTTTTTAATAAATGATAATTAAAAAATTTGTAATAGAATTTTTTTAGATTAGAAACTTTATCAAAATAAGTTAGAATATTTTTCTTTTTGGAATTCATATATAAATGTTTTGATAAATTAATGGATCTTGTATATTTTTAAGATATAAAAAAAATTGATATTTATTAAATATTATTATTAAACTTATTTCTAAAAAAAAAATCATATTATGGATACTTTTATTATTAAAATATATAAAAATAAGTTGAAATAAATAGAATGTATAGATATTATCTTCTTCACAAAAGATCAAGAAAACCTCTTAGATGTGAATTAGATCTTAAGGTTTATTTGAAAGTTTCTTATAACTACAAAAATAATTCTTAGAAGTTTTTTATATTTTATAAACTACTATAGAAGCATACTACAACTTAGATTATAAGCTTTGTGCTTTTGTAGAATTTATTAATAAGATCCTCTTATTATCTAATATATAGAGATAAAATTAATATTATTTTTAGTGTTATAAGTACTTTCCTCATGTATTAAGACTCTATAGTATCTTTATAGTAATTATTTTGGTATTTATTTTATTTTATAGATATATTTTTTAAATATTTTTATTTATTTATTTATTTATTTATTTATTTTAATATGACTATATTATATTTTGGTAATCCTATCTAAATAAAATAAATACTAATATTACTTAAATAAATAGACATAAATAGAAGTAGGTAGAAACATGTTAGATAAATTACATCCTTATCAAAAAAAATTTAAAGAAGTTTTCTAAATACAAATTAAACCTTTAGCTTCTTTTAGATATTTCATGCAACTATTAAAACTTATCTTATAAGTTTTTTATTTTTAAAATATTAAATTAGAAGCAATCTACAACTTAGATATTTGTGCCAAAAGTTTTATATTTTTTAAGAAGTTTTTATAAAGCCTTCTTAGTAACTAGTATATATAGAGGCAAAACTAAGGCCATCTTCATTCTTGTCAATTCTATTTTTGAATTTGAATCTTAATTGAAGATCTTTTAGTTCTTTTTTGTATTTGGCAATAGCCACTTTAGACCATATCTATTTCTTCTTTGCTTAATTTCTCCCTTTTTAGTAATACATGAATATATTGTCTTTTTGGGATTATGTCTAAATTCATATCCTTGACAATTGTGCTATTAAATAACAAGCATTACAAATAATTTATCAAATTAGATATATTTTTTGTATTCAATTTTTTTATTTATTTTTATTATAGTTAGACTTTTGTATATTTTTTTATTTTTTTTATTATCTAAAGTATTAGCTTTCTATTGATTGATAGCTATCTCATTTATTATATTAGTTCTTAAAAAACTATCCATCAGTAGAAAATAATTCTAAGATATATAAATCATGACTTTGAAATGTATGACAATGTTATTGTAAATGTTAAAGTGGCATGTCAGTTAGGCACTACTTGTTCACTTGTCATTATATCATCAAGATAGATGAATTATTTTTTAAATAATTTTAAAAATAATTCTACCTTACATTTTCCTGGAAAGTATTTTCACCTTGGTTTATCCTGTAGTGCAAAGTACAACTCAAATATACAAAGGCAATAAATCTGCTCCCTATGGAAGCCCAATGATTCTAAATAAACAATGATTCTTCACAAACACCAAATCTCAAAGTGATTGGACTTTCATGTGTTGCATTGTCAGATTCAACTAATCTTTCCAAAAATGACTTTCAACGCTTTGAGTTAATGTTGATTTTCATGCCATGTTTCCTACTTGCTCCATTAGTCGCATAAAATGTCCCAAAACCTTCACCCAGGCAGGTCCGTCTTCCCCTTTCTCGCATCGAAGACTGGCTTTATGACTTTTGGAGCCACGACGATGGGCCCCTCGCTCCCGGCGCTGCAACTCTGCCAGGTGCTCTCCGCAGATCGCAACGCATCAAAAGAGATTTGCGTTGAAAAAGGCATTGCGCCAAACAGGATTTGACATGGCTTTGACCTCAAAAGGTGCCGCCAGGTATCCGCTTGAGCCCACTTCCGTTTACATCTCCAGTCGTGGGGGACTCCCATCTTCAAAGCTGGGTGCTGCGAGTGTGAGAAAGGGCCCTGCTGTGTGATAAGTTTTCCCCTGGACACCGCCTTAGGGTTCCCACTTTCGCATGGGTTGACGAACCTTTTTTAAAGGTGGGGCGTGACCAGGTGCTGGGGTTCGCTCCCTGCGATCCGGCAACTCCTGCAACTGTGAACCAGTGTGGGTAGACTGGTTCCTGTGTCCGACGTCTGTGCCCGCATCGGTTGCCGTTGAGTCGAGCCACCACACCAGCCACGGCATTAACTTGCCGGACTCCTCCATGTCTCGCCAAAGGGTAGCCGACAACAAGAGCTGACGATCCAAGGGCATACTATTCCGGTCTTATCACCTGCTTCTCATCCTATCTTAGTTGGTCCAACTGTTCTCTTGAAGCCCCCAAATCCCACAACCATTGTGGTTGGTATAATCCAAAACACTCCCGGGCTGCAGCTGTATCCCATCGCTTTTATGTGATGTAAATGGTCATGAGACTTTGAGTTCACTCCCGAACGTCCATACTTGTTATTACAGCTTGTGGATTTTTTCTACTCACAGGTAAACTGAAACCCTGACGGTAAGAAGTGGACGTTTGCTGACTATTCGTGGCCCCAATTTGACTTGGAACGATTGACCATGATGCAGCTTCCAAATCAGCCCGCCCAACACCATCTCTTTCCAGATTAACTTCTTTGAAGTTATGGAAGTCATGCACCATGAGGGCATCCTTTTCAATACATTAACGATTCTTGCAGCTTGGACCTATTTGTGACTCGCATCATTTGGGTATGACTCACACCGATTTTGCTCTCGCAGCCCCAGGATTGAGCTTGAAGACCACCGTTCAGGTCGCCCGCAAGAGAGCACGGGGACCGACCGCCTTGCAGTGTCATTGCACTGTCAGCCAGGACACGACCAAACCGACTGAATCCCTCTTTGATCACGTAACCACCAACTCCAGGGCACCAGAAACATGGTCCCTCGCGAATCGATTGCCGTGGGTCAAGGTTTGGTGCGTGGAGGACCAACCCACCTGCAAGCCCCGGAAGTAGCAGGTTGCTCGACTGCATGGTCACACGTTGCTTACTGCATTTAACTTCAACCTTGAGATCTAGCATCGGCAAAGCATAATCTCTAGACCTTGCTCGCACAGCTTTTGGCAAGTGCATTGCAACCTACCGCCAGTCGGGGATCGCTGCGAATGATCCAGGAGATGCGTAGTTAAGACACCCCCCATCCACGGATCCAGACTGTTTACGGTTGAATTTCACCAAGCTCCTCCCCCCAAAACTGCAGTCAATGAGGTCGTTGAAGTCCACGGTGAAAGTAAGACGTATTTGACTAGAGAATCAAATATCTCCGCAACTCAGATAACCGATATCAAAAAGCCGCTGTTAAGCATTACCAAATTTAGGATCAGAATTACCTTCCGATATCGTCAATGGACCGACCGACTGGTTTCCTTCCTTTCATGGTTGAAGTGCGTTCTTTTTCTTGAGTCGATAGTCAACAGCGAGAAAAAGCGCCCAGGAAAGCTTCCCATTCCGGTGGACAATTTTTATCATCCAGCCGAGGGAGCTTGCACTCGATGACTGACCTTGGACACCCTTTCCATCGGCTGCACCTGCTAACTGTGCGAGCGTCGCATGGGCAGCACTTCGTCACTCCAACATACACCAAGCGATAGAACGCTACAGATCATCGATCGATCCGGACCTGCGGGCCCCACCAGGTGGTTCCAACTCCTGGTCCGGTGACTATATTTCGCCACTTAGTTTGTTGGGCAAGGTCATTTTGGTGTGGCTAGTGCGCGTCTGCAGCAACTGCCTCTTCATCGACGGAGGACTGGAGGTCGTCAGGGATGTCAACAAGCTCGTCTACAATTTAGCCTGCACTCACCCATTCTTCGGTGCCAGGTGAGTGAGTGGAAAGCAGTGAGGCGGATAGCGAGCCGTAATATACTAGGAACGGGTCCCTTTGAAATATCGATCGCGGTTCAGGGGTCGTGATTAGGAGAATACTGGTCTCAAGCGTACAGGAGAAGTGCTCTAAGGAAATATAAGATTCAGACCGACATCAATCTGGGATTGCAGATACTGGCATGCTGGACAGAATTGTTCCTTGATCAGGATTGGTTGGCTCGACGACCACCTGCTGCAAAGAGAACGTCGCGGCGGCTGGACTGCAGCTGGCTCTGATCAATCGGGGATCTTCCGTGTCGTCGTGAACCGAAACTCTCACCATGCCGATGGCAATGCCAGGGCAGGAAGTTGACATCCAGGGCACGGAGCACTGCAACGGCGTGGACCACAGCAACGGCCACCACGACCCCATGGTTGTGGACTCCAGCGCGTTCTGTATCAGTGCGCCCATGCCTGCTCTGTCCGCGGACCCCTTGAACTGGAAGCGCACCGCCAAAGCCATGGAAGGCAGTCATCTCGACGAGGTGAAGAGCCTCATCAGGACGTTCTCCGAGTCCAGCGTCGTCTCCTTGGAGGGCGTCAGCCTCACCATCGCCCACGTCGCGGCGGTGGCTCGCAGGCCCGAGGTCCAGGTGCTCTTGGATGCCGCCACCGCCAAGAAGCGCGTGGACGAGAGCTCCGACTGGGTGCTGAATAAGATCATGCGCGGATCCGACATCTACGGTGTCACCACCGGCTTCGGCGCCACTTCTCATCGCCGGACGCAGCAGGGAGTGGAGCTGCAGCGGGAACTCATCAGGTTCTTGAACGCCGGAGTGGTGAATTCCGGAAACACGCTGCCGGTGGCCACCACGCGCGCTGCGATGCTGGTGCGCACCAACACTTTGTTGCAGGGATTCTCTGGCATCAGGTGGGAGATTCTGGAAGCCATGGAGAAGCTCCTGAATTGCCAAGTCACGCCCAAGTTGCCGCTCAGAGGCACCATCACCGCCTCCGGCGACCTCGTCCCGCTGTCGTACATCGCTGGTATGTGTGTCTCCCTTTCTCCACGAGCATCCTGCTGTCTCACTCATTTTGGACTCGGAGGTTGCCGTGGTCGATTCCACGCTGAGCAGGTGGATGTGCGATGGATTGCAGGTCTTCTCACGGCGAGGCCGAACTCCAAGGCAGTCACCGAGGATGGCAAGACGGTGTCGGCCGTGGAAGCATTGCGGATGGCGGGAATCGACAAGCCTTTCGAGCTGCAGCCCAAGGAGGGGCTGGCCATGGTGAATGGCACGGCCGTGGGATCGGCGCTGGCCTCCACCACCTGCTTCGACGCCAACATCCTGGCGGTCATGGCCGAAGTGCTGGCCGCGCTGTTCTGCGAAGTGATGCAGGGGAAGCCGGAATTCGCGGACCCCTTGACGCACAAGCTCAAGCACCACCCGGGACAGATGGAGGCCGCGGCCATCATGGAGTACCTCCTCGACGGGAGCTCCTACATGAAGGCCGCCGCCAAGTTGCACGAGACGGACCCGTTGAAGAAGCCCAAGCAGGATCGGTACGCCCTGCGCACCTCGCCGCAGTGGCTGGGGCCTCAGGTGGAAGCCATCCGCAACGCCACGCATTCCATCCAGCGGGAGATCAACTCCGTCAACGACAACCCTCTCATCGACGCCGCGGGAGACAGAGCACTCCACGGCGGCAACTTCCAAGGCACGCCCATCGGCGTCTCCATGGACAACATGCGCCTCGCCGTGGCCGCCATCGGGAAGCTCATGTTCGCGCAATTCAGCGAGCTCGTGAACGACTTCTACAACAACGGCCTGCCCTCCAACTTGAGCGGAGGGCCCAACCCCAGCCTCGACTACGGCATGAAGGGCGCCGAGATCGCCATGGCCTCTTACCTGTCCGAGCTCAACTACCTCGCCAACCCGGTCACCACCCACGTCCAGAGCGCCGAGCAGCACAACCAGGACGTCAACTCGCTGGGCCTCGTCTCCGCGCGCAAAACCGAGGAGGCAATCGAGATTCTCAAGCTCATGACGTCCACATTCTTGGTCGGGCTGTGCCAGGCCATCGACCTGCGCCACGTAGAGGAGACCATGCAGGCGGCCGTGAAGAGCATCGTGACGCAGGTGGCGAAGAAGACGCTGTTCATGAACCCCGCGGATGGCACCCTCCTGCCCGCCAGATTCGCCGAGAAGGACCTCCTCAGAGTGGTGGATCACCAGCCGGTGTTCACGTACATCGACGACGCAGCCAGCGGCACGTATCCTCTCATGGAGAAGCTGCGACAGGCGCTGGTCCAGCACGCCCTGCAGACCAACAAATCGGACAAGCAGGCGGCCAGCTCGACCTTCAACCTCATCGCGGCGTTCGAAGAGGAGCTCAAGGCGAGGCTGCAAACGGAGGTGCCGCAGATTCGGGAAGCGTACGACAACAAGGGCTACTCGCCGGTGCCGAACAGGATCGAGAACTGCAGAACATACCCGCTGTACAAGTTCGTGCGCAACGGATTGAAGACGCAGCTGCTGTCGGGGCTGCGCACCATATCACCGGGCCAGGAAATCGAGAAGGTATACGGCGCCATCTGCGAGGGCAAGCACGTGGCTCCGCTGCTGGAATGCATCAGAGGATGGAACGGAGCACCAGGGCCCTTCTCGTACTGAGAGGATTCCTGCATCATCTTCCAGGGTTGGTGTAAAATTTTGTAGCGGTGCGGCGCGGAGCTTCTGCATCCGTGACGAGGCCGCAATGGCTGGGCAAGTGGAGAGGAAGACGTAGTGTGGTGGCGCTGATGGAGGGGCCGCCATAGCCACGAGCGTGGTGCAATTGTGGGAGGATGGCAATGTGGCCCGTCGCAGACAGAGTGGTTGCAGGCACTCGTGCGCAGTGCACCTCTGCTCTCGCAACCCAAATGGCGCAAAGCTGCTTCAATTTTGGGCTTCTGCATTGAATGGGGATTGGCATGCGCAGCTGCCTTCTGTGCCAATTTCCTCACCCGTGTAGGATATAGGTTGGGTGGATGTGCCCACTATCATTGTAAAGCATAACATTTTAGCGATGCTTTTTTATATTATCGTACAAATCTATTGAGAATTTCGAAGTTTTGGGTTTCACGTATTTGCTGTGTGTGATTTTGATACATTTTCGGACACAGTACGTTGTCTAGGAATAACAGAATTGATTTTCATTAGGGTGTTGAGCTGGTTGAGAATTCAGAGTTGGAGCCACTGTTTCATGTGGAGGCATGTTTTATCGCAGAATTAGTTTGTTTGGGTCTGTTTGGTGTCAAATCTTTTGGTTAATCAGGTCTACGTTATAGAGTAACTTTTTTCGGCTGATTTTGCTTGCACCCGCACTGACTGTCAAAATCATTGCAAGTTAAAGAACATCATATTTTTGACCTTACACTAAGTTTAATTTTTTCCTTAAGATATATAGTGTTTGACATATTGTAATAATTTGTATTTATGGTTTGAAATGTGTATGGAGATTTTATTAATTTTGTTAACTTTGCACAATACTTCTTATTTTGCAGTTTGAAATATTAAAGTGTATTCAAAGTTGGAGAAGTGTTTAAATTCGCTCAAGCAATTTAAATTATCATAAACATCACATGATCATTATAACTTTGAATTGCAAGCATGACAATTTTTTAGAATTATAAGGTTAGAGACATTTAAAAAATATTTTAAAAAATAGTATAAATTTAGATATAATTTTTATAATATGCACAATCTATGCTAAGCATGAAATTATAATAAAAACATATTCAGATTTATTTTATGAGATAGTAAATAAAACTAAAGAAGTTTTTTAAAATATCCAAAAAGAAATATAAATTAGTATGGCATTGGTAAGTGGCTCTTTGCCTAAGAATTAAAGTTTTAATATAATTAAATTAAATATTCTAAAAACACTTGTTAAATCTTCCAAAAATATGCTTTTATAAGAACTGCTTGTTTTTTATAGCCTTTAGAGACTTAGTTACAACTCAAAGAGTTAAGTATCTAAATTTCAACAAAACTCTGTATCAAAAAATTAGAATGTTTTCTGAAATTACATTGCCAAGTAAAAATATCCCATTTAAAAGTCTTAAGGTCATCATTTTTTTAAAAACAAGTCTAAACAAGAGCACAAAGTTGTATGAATTATTCTAACTAGTTTATAGATATCTCAACTCTATTGTACTAAGGCAATCCAATATGTGGCTAAGGCATTCATTGACCTTGTGTAAAGAATTGATCAAAAGTGTATTGTTCCATGTTTTAAAAGATATTATTGTGCTATTGAAATCTCATTGTTACACTATTATCAAAGAAATTTATAACTATATTTAATTTTTTTATGATTAACATAAGAAATTTAATATAAAAATTAAAAATAAATTTTAAATATTAAAACTCAATTTAATAGATATGATATAAAAAATATATTTAGTTGTATATTGCCTATTTCATTAGATTATATTTTCTTGCAAAATTTATAATTAGATTTATTTTTTTAAATTTAAAATAAAATATTTATTAACTTTTAAAAATAATAGTATAATTTATATCTTTTTATTTTAAAGAATTATTATAAACTTTTGTTTTTTGAATTCTTCATATTAAATATTAATTTAAAGTTTATAATAATTCAAAAAACTTTTGTTTTTTAAACTTTAATTAATTATATATATATATATATATATATATATATATATATATTCATTAATAGTGCATGGCTACTTTATGAATTTATAAAAAAAAACCTTTTTAAATATCTATAATTATATCATTTTTTTTGTAAAACTTACTAATATTAAGTTATTCTTTTAAGTATTTTTTTAATATGCTAAAATATTAAATCAGATTCTTAGACATTAATTTTATTAAATTTAATATTTAAATTTACATATATTTTATTTTAAATTTTATCTTATTTATATTAGCACTTAATTTTTAAAAAATAAAATAAAAAGAGTAATACATATATATATTTGGTTTTGTAAAAATTCATATTATATATTTTTGTATGAAATATTATTATAATATAAATTATATTAAAATTTTATTCAAATTATGTATTATTAAACATATGGTGCAATATGTAATTTTTAAAATATAAATTAAATAATATTTATTTATATATTTGAAATAATATTATTTTTAATTTACTATTATATTTATTTATATATGCTATTATATTCTAGTTATTTTGTTTCTAAAATCTTCATGTAATAAATTTTTTTTATTAGATACATAAAAATAATTATATAATTTCTATTTTAAAAAAATTTAAGTATAATTTTTTTATATTTTTAATAAGAATTTTGGATTTTTTGATAGTTTTTAATATAATTTTTTAAAAAATAAAAAATATTAATATAAATAAATATATATTTTTTAATTTATATATATATTTTTTCAATTTATAAAATAAAAAATAATTTAAACATTAAGATATCTATATGCTTCACATATGAAAATCTATCTTTAAATTTTATACTATAAAAATATTAATATAGAATAGATATCATAATCCATCAATCCTATACATATAGAACTAATATATATTATTTCATAATATAACGTATTTTAAAAATATAAAAAATTAAAATATGATAGGAAGAAAAGTGTAATACTTTAATTGAATAGCACTTTATAATATTTAGCATTAAAAAACCTAAGATATAATAGTACTACAAGTTTAGTTTAGGTTGCATATGTAGAAATAATCAAGGAGATTGGAGTCAAATTAGAAGATAAAGAAAAATTAGTAGTTTAGTATAGTACTTTAGAGTTGTTAAGCTAAGTCTAAAAATTAGATAGTAATTAGAAATCAAAATTACATGTGGTTTTTGTTATGGCCAATTATGTAGAAAGTGAGAGTATATCAATGCTTTAGAAGAAAAAATCTAATAGTTAGAAAAAGAACCTAGATTTGCAATAAGATTGATACATTATTGGAATTCTATAAAAATAAGTAATTGCAAGAAAATATACAGTTTATAAAAATACATTAGAAGGTTACATCTAACCAAAACTATTTTTTTAAAACATCATGGAATAGCTATTTTAAAAATTGTGTTGATTTTTTATTTGCACTATGTTATATATAATTATTATTTATGATAACATATAAAAAGGTAAAATACAAGGTTTTGTAAGTTATATTATTATTGTTTGCTTTATAAGAAATAAATTTGTATCAAGTCCAATTTATACAATTATTAGTACAACAAGCCCATATAGTAGATGAAACAAATACAAAGATATCCAAAGTAATACTAAATTCTATTTAAATATAATAATTTTTATTTTTAAATATAAAAGAACATCAACACAACTATCTATTGATTGTTAGGATTTAATTGTTTTTGTTGTATAGCAAAGTGAAAACAAAGAATAGTTAGAAAAACTAAAGAATATTAAGATGCAAATTGAATTAAAAAATGAGAAGCATACATTTAGTTAGATAGAAATTAAGATAATATATAAAATAAAAATTTAACAACAAAAAGAAATTAAATCTTATAATAAGTATAATTAATATATATATAATCTTTAGAAGATGTTAAAAATTATACTATGGACATGAACATACATGATAAAGAATAAGAAGTCACTAAACCATTTGCTACAATATAATTTTGTAAGAAGAAAAATAAAATGATGTAGTTGTTGTCATAGAAGAGTATAAATAATATGATATTATTAAAAAGAGAGAATATGAAAATAATTTAAAGAATTTTTTTTAATTATGAAAATACAATTAAAAATTAAGCTGACATATTTAAACATAAAATAGAACAAAAAAACCAAAAAAAAAAACTTAGCATTTGTAGGTCAATCAATCTATAGCACAAGAAGCTACAATATGAATTAAGAGATTAGAAGTAAGAGATCTTATTCTTTTGATTTTCTCATAACTTGGTTTAAATTAAAAGAATACAAAGTTATAAGGATATCTAAATAGTTTATACTTTTAAAGCTAATAATATATATATATATATATATATATATTTATATTTTAACTTTAATTAAAAACTCTTTAGTGTCTTGAAATTTTAAAAAAGATATTTTTTTCCTTGACTATCTTAAAAATATATAAAAATTTAATTTTGATAATCTAAGATTTAGTATATATTAATTTTAATTTAAGAAGTTTTTATAGATCCATGTCCTTAAAATTTAATAAGACTAATTAAAGTAATATCAAAGTTTGATCTTTCACAATTAATAGAAGTTTTTTTCTTTAATTTATTAAAAGTACATAAAATTTATAAAAGAAATTAAGTAAATTTTATTACTATTCTATTGGTTTTAATTTTATTATTTATAGCTTAAAATATATTATTTTATTATATATGTTATATTCATAGCAAAGCTAGAAAACAAGAAAAATTTCACCACTCAAATATAAAAAAAGATTAAAGATCATTACTGTTAAAGCATAAATGTTTTTTTAATACTACAAACAAATAAATTAATTTTTTTTAATAAAACATGAACATTTGTTTTTAGAGAAGTTAAATGGTGTTAGGTCTAATTTCTAAAAATACATCATTCAAGTATAATCTTTTTTTTGAGTTCCAACCATAAAGTTGTCCAACTTTAACATCTCAAGTTTAATTTATTATAACATTATGTGCTAGACTTGCATTATCTTAAATTTTATCAAATTTAGCATAATATGACTCAAAATTGAACAACTTATTGAATTAATAATGTAAATTAAATTCTATTAAATATAATCAATACAGATTATAATTTGTGTTTGTGTCTGTTTTTATAACTACTGTTGAATAAGATGATTATACATTCATTTGTTAAAAAAATAAGAAGAAATATTATTTAGGAGATTATTTTTTTAATTGTTATCTTTAAAATAAATAAATAAATAAACATATGTTTTTAGTTCATTACAAAATCTACATCTGAGGAGTACAACATTGTAATCTATTAGTATTTTATGTATTTATCTGTAACAAGATAATTGTTGTGAATATTAGTACTCTGATTGAAGACAAGAAATAAAAAATACTAAATTCCAATCTTATGTTTGACTAGTTGCTAGCTTGTGACGGGAATTATCAATTACAAAATTACAGCACCATTTCTGCTCCTACTACCTTGCGATGTGACTGTTTGAAGAGCTTTGATGCTATGTCC
The DNA here is from genome assembly GCA_036785485.1 of Physcomitrellopsis africana. Taxonomy (NCBI): domain Eukaryota; kingdom Viridiplantae; phylum Streptophyta; class Bryopsida; order Funariales; family Funariaceae; genus Physcomitrellopsis; species Physcomitrellopsis africana. The sequence continues at coordinate 26,399 of JAWRVF010001561.1, read as the reverse complement.
GAGGGCTTAACTGTCTATCTGTGCACTAACACTGGGCTGAGGGGGGAGAGGGAGGGGCTGAACCTATGTTGAGCAAATTTGATAACCGCGGTTTTGTAAACGGAGGGGGACAATCAGGCACAGATAAGATTACTGGAAATAACGGAACTATTGAAGAGGAGGCAGCAGGCAGTGCAGCGTCATCCTACTTCAAACGTCCAGTTCAGAGTGATAAATGTTGGGGGTGTTACTGGATGCAAAGTTTAGATGTAATTTTTTCACTCCTGCCATTACAACAGGATGTGCAACAGTGTTATTCATCCAGCAGGAAATCGACTCAGTGACAACAAAAATTTGTGGCACACGACGACAGTCATAAATCCATGCGATTACTCTTGATGTGAATGACCTATCAACAAGGCCCAGAGACATCCGGCTTAATTGTCCAGAGATTACAAAGCAGCTCTTCAGAACCATGGCCCTTCAAGACTTTCGAAAGCTCTGAATCCACTACCCTAATCTGCACTAAATTGGCACTCTTCATGTAGGCACGGCTGTGAGAACGAGCTGCAAGATCAACACCATCCATCTAAAACCTTATGGTATCCTTTGGCTTGTATGAGTATGCTTCATAGTTGATATTCTTTTGGCCTAGGACACTCAACCTTGTGAATGTCGTAATCAGATCCACCTGCCACAAATAACGTATGACATGAGTACCCACTGAACCTCGCTTGTATCACATGAAACGTTCGAAATGCCCTTGTTGTCCACGTCAGTCGGCAAATCTGCACAAAAGACTGCATTGTGATAGCCCCTCAGAGCAGCTGGTATGAATCTCACCTCGTAGTCAGTCTGTGAGACGGTTTCCCTGCTTTCTTGGTACTTTTTCACCCATGGTGCAAACTCGGGATCAGTGGCCAACTTCGCTTCTGTGGCAGCCTGGTCGGGCCCTAAGAAAGCTGATAAGACAGCAATCTGCACATATGAACGCGCTGTTTTGCTGCATTAGTAAGACTTCACATGGAAGGAATGAGTGGTTCTACGCTCAATTGAAGCGAAATGCGGTGAAAATTGTGAGTTGCACACCAACTGACCTGTCTCGGCTTGATACCCAGTTTAGCAAACCTGTCTTTGATCTCGGTAGTAGAGGCAGTCTCCCATGCAAGCACTCTGCCTTCGGGATCAGCCTCCGAAGCATCAGCTCGGCCCAGCAGCTTGTCAAACTGACCCCACTGCATTGCAACATGAAAAGAATGATTACATTAATCGCCTCGGATTGCCGGAATGTCAAAGCAGTGCATTACAGCAACTGGACATGAAGGTAACATTAGCAGTAAGAGGTGGATCCAACCTGCCCTGTCGAGCCATAAGCGGTGTACAGCTGCTCCCCCTTCTTTTGGTCACCACCGCACTTGCGAACGGCTGCTTGGATGAACGTGCGCTTTACAGCAGCTTGCGCTGAACATTATACAACAATAATTTATTGGCTATAAATAGCTGGGCGCAAATGTTTACTCGCCTCCAGCAAAGAAGAAACACTAAGGAAATTCGAATTTTCACTTACGTCGATCTATATCGAAATGACCCCACAATCAGAGAGGAAACGATCGAAATATAAGATTCTAGGAACACATACCAGCAATGGAAATAAGGTCCGCATACGAAATGGGGCCGCCCAAGGTCACAGCTGCTTCATCTATAGTTTTCTTGATATTTTCCAGGAAGCTGAAAGCCTTTTCCAGCCCTTTATTCTCTGGCCTGTTCAGCTCTGTGCTGCACTTAAACAAAGTCAGACCTGAAGGCAGCATCCTAAGCACTTTCTGTAAGATTTGAATAGATCGCCCCTACAACATGGAACGCTCTGAAAAGGCAACGTTGGACGCATACCATAACGCACAGATCCATTGGCTCCACCACCCTTCGAGTCCTGTGTAAGAAAGGCACAAGTTTAGAATTTCCTCAGCTGGATGAGAAAAGGAAGACTTTGGACGTTTCAAATACAACAACAAAATCAACGTACCAAAAAATAGAGAACAAGGACAAACTGTAAGCAAGCATAGAGGCCAACCTTGTCGTAAGTCAAGGCGTCATTAAGCGCCAACTTGAGAAGATCTGGAATATATTCCGGGTTTGCCTGAAATGCATGAGGTTGCACTATTGAGCTGGCAAACCATGCTGAGGAACACAATGTGCGAGAAATCATTCAAGACAAAACCTCCTCTTTTAACGGAAGACAAAAGGTGTAAGTCCATAGGTTAAGAGAAGAAGACATACTGCTATCTCCAATCTGAGTTTATCCTTCACGCTCGCTTCATGCACGCCAAGCAGTAAATTCATTTTAGACAAGAATACATCCATTCCTCACTTGCCATCAACTTATGTACATCAAGCAAAATGCGGTATTGCATGATTTAAAGTGAAGATAAACACAGTTCAAGGCTTCGAATTAGACTCACTGAGGAAAATGCCGCGCTGCTGCCTTTGAATAATGTCAGCAGCCTGTGCTTCGTCACCTCCAGCAACCGAAGTCCACACTCCACCCTGCCAAATTCATTTGCAGCTAACCGACTCATTTTTCATACCCTAAATTGTCAAAAAAGAATCCTCATTCAAGGGCTTCTGTCAATGACGGAGACAAGAATCTAAAAAGTGGCATCGTAAAGTTCATTTCCTCGAAGTGCTTCTGATAGCTGAAGGGAAACATTGTTGGGGTGTAATGAATCACTTACTGCTACCACTGAAGCAGAGAGACCAACGAAGACCTCTCTTCGGCTCACTGCCACTTCATCTTTGTCACATGCGTGGCACCTCACTCCAACCTATTCAAAAGCACAAAACCAAAACAACGGAACTTGCCTGTTTCAACCATGCTTCGCTCAATGGTTCCTAAACAATATTCAGTCACAATCTACACCCTTACTACACAAGGCGGGCCATTAATCTTGAGTTCGAATGATACATGCCAATGATAAGATATGGGAGAACTCCAAAAAGGTTGCAGGGCGTGGTTGCACATCTGCGATGTGCATGAGATTCAACATTACCGCTCACCGGCGAGTCATCCACTTCTACTTCTATAGGGACAATATTTCACTCCCTAGAAATGCTTGTGATACCTTTGTACGATGAAATCACATTTTCATGGAATTTCAAAAGTTGAACACCATCTTCAAATCAAAATCAACCTCTCACCCACAATGTAGTTGGTAAGTCTACCGTCAATTTCCAAGTGGCGATTACCTTGGTCGCAGTTGCCGGGTTTGCAGCTCGTGGGGGCATTGAAACTGCAGCATTTCCACACACGGATGGGGACGACGCTACATTTGAGGAGACGGAGTTTGCCAATGAATGAGCACTCAAGGCGCGCGTCATGGACACCGCCGCCATACCACTGCTACCCACAACCCAATCCCACAGCCATCTCAGCCCACTTCACCACCGACGCGCGCATGCTCAACTTCAACCATTTCGAACATCTCAACAAGTCCAAACCACTCTCCACACGGATGCACTCCGCCCACTCCGAACATCCGACTGACCCACATTGCTTTCCATTTCTAGTGAGGACTCTGCAGTGAACATAGAAAGTAAGGGAGCATGGGCCATTGCATGCAGTACAAGAGACAGTAACTCTTACCAAAGTTTGTTCGGCCTGCTTCGTGTGATCAAGGTGGTGACGTTCCTGGATGTGACAAGAGCTCTAGTAGAATGGCGATGACTGAGGGCGAGCAAGGAGTTGGGTCAGCAGCGCCAGTTGCGAGCCTTATCCTGATGTTAGAGTGGCAGTGTTCAAGTGTGCAGCCAGCCTCTCAATACTCTCTTCTGGAGAACGTGGACGTTGCTACACCAGATCCCCAGCTTCTGATATTTGGGTTTGCTGTTTTGGAGCATCAAAATTTGCTAGAACTATAAACTCATACAAACATGTTTGAATGTATATATATATATATATATATATACACACACACACATACATATATGTTTGTCTGTCTATCTGTGTATTAATATAAAAAAGAGAATTCTGGTGCTTTGTAACAATTTAGTTAGAATTTTATATTATTTCATGGTATTACTGAGTGACTTTTGTTGTATTTATATGCAACAGATCAGAAATGAAGATTAAACATGGTTTAAGAATAAGGTTGGCATTGATATATGATTATAATGCTTCTCAATAGCATTATATTGAGTTGTAGATAAATCTAATTGTAATATTTTTTTTTAATAGAACACACAATAAATGTTTGTTTTTAGTAATCTACCCTGAACAGAGCATAAATTTTTGTGTAAGTTTTTGAAAAAAATCATCCATTACGATTTTATTATGTTTTTTTAATATACTGTGATGTTAATGGTATAAATTTTATGTTTTGATTAGATAAAACCAACAATTCTTATTACATGTTCTATAAAATTCCTAGCATCAAAACTTATAATACCAATATGGAAATACACACATAAAAATTTATTTCTTTACTTTGATAAATGAACTTTACATTCTATTTAATATGTTTGCTTTGTTGTATTTAATAATTATTTTTATCTATCTATTCAAAATCAAAATTTTGATATCCTTATATAAATATTATTATTAACAAATATTATTATTAAAAAATATACTAATATATAATTATTTATATTATTGGAACAAAAAAAAAAATATATATATATATATATTGGTCTAAAAATAAAATATTTATTGATAGAGTTATAAATCTATATAAACTTATTAAAAAATAATATATATATATATATATATATATATAAGGTGTTGCTAATACCACCATAGTTTTTGCTACTGCCACCACCTACTTGATATATTTATTTGATTCTTCAATTCCAATTAAAAAATTTATAGCTAAATTATATAATATGAGTATTATCCAACTCAAATTTTTAGATTGGAATACAAAAAACTAAATGAACATATTAAGTAGGTGGCAAGTTGTAGTGGCAATAGCAAAAACTATGGTAACATTAGCAATATCCTGTATATATATATATATATATATATATATATTTATATAAGGTATATTTTTAAAATGACTATTACCAAGTACAAAAAGACTATGAAGTGTTGAATTAAGACTAAGGTATAAGAGGCTTTTATAAGATTAAAATGGTATTAGTTTTTTAAAAAATAAGTACATTAAATCTTCATTTTGTGATTTTTTTTCCTTACACTTAGTAATCTTATGTATCAATCTTGTCATTGTATAATCTAATTTGAAATCCTTTATAAAAATGAATTCTAAAGTTATTATAAAATGTATGTAAGAATTTGGCAAGTTTATTAACAAATAATTCTCTTCATTTCTATAATTATTTTAATGCTTACAAAATTAGAAGATGTGGTTGCAAATATATCTCTACAAACACTTACAAGCATCTTTAAATATTTACAAGCACTTTTATGCTTCAAAATCTCTACTTTATAATTTTTAATGATTTTATTAGATTTTGAATACATCGACTTATTGACTTTAGTTTTTCACAAAAATTCAAATTTATATGTTTAAAGTGTATACACAAATATCATAAATCACAAACTCCAATTACTTCATTGTACTAGTTGCTTCACTACTTGGAAATGTTACCAGTTTTGGCTCGTCTTTAATGTAAGTTATGCAAGTTGAAGATAGAACATTACTACTTATTTTACTAAGATTTATGCCACTAACTATATTTTAAAACTCCATTTTCTTTACAATGAAATGAATATGATAAAAATTTTAAATTTCAAAAAAATCTTGGTTGGATAGTAATTCAAAAAAATCCACTACTTCTAATCTATTTACTTTCTTACAATTGATAAAGTACAAATGATCTTTTTCTGCTCCTATTGCCACCATAATTTTATTAAAAACCTTTAAATTACATATGTTCTTGTTAAATTACAACATCAAATCTTCCAACACAAGTTTGTTTGTAAAAAGAAGGTTTTATAATAAAAAAATATTAACAGGATTATTTAAGAAAATTTGCTTATTTAAGAATAATTATTTAATAGGATTATTTAAAATAGGCTTATTTAAGAATAATTATTTAACAGGATTATTTCAGAATAATTATTTAATAATTATTAAGTACTCATTGTGCAATACTAAAGATTTATTCACTTATTCTCTTATTTCCACTAAAAAAATTAAAATATTAGTTTTTTTAATCTTTAAATTTTTAAATTACCTATTTGGACTCTTTTATCAAAGGAAAGCCCGTAACCTATAGTAACCATTTTAAAAACAATAAAAATAAATAAAAATAAAATTACAAGAAATAACATGCAGCATCTCAGCTCCTTGAATGAACCTCTTTACATCCTTCCATCAAATGTCCACATCCATCACATTCATCCAAAGATCATCAGTGGCTTCTGCGATGCCACCAGCTTCCGTGCTTGAAGGTGCTGACATCCAGATATGTCTGCCGCTGGATCCGCAATTGTGCTTCCGCAGATGCTTTCTATTGACATGGCCGTGACTGAACCATGAAGACCTGATCATGGAATTGACCACTGGGCCATACTCTGGAGTTTGACTTTCTATAGAACTGGTTAGAATTGTGCGTCCTTTTCACGCCCGCAATGGTCCGCATCTAGTTTGTGAGCTAAAATATCAACGAATCGAATAAGATCTTAGATTGGGTCTCATCGCTTTCCTTGAAGTCAATGCTGTTCAACTCACTGCACGTACGCTTCGTCTTCTGAACGTAACAAGGTTATACCGCTGAAGACGTGATGATGCTGTTCAACTTTCTGGAGGATGTTGAACTTCTCCCCGAATTCGTGCCCGCATGCTTCTTCTCACGCCGTCCCAACTCTCACAGCAGATGCAGAATATGGATATGTGGTCCACGGTGATAAGATCTATGATGAGGAATCAATCCACTTACTGAGACTGACGGAACGTGGCTCTACACCTCCAGAAGCTGACTCCTAAATTTGTGTGGATTGTGGATCACCTGGTGTTACCATCGTAGCAGTTCACTCATATCTATCAAACCTGCATATGCTTATCCAATAAGCTGCAACTTCCTGAGATCTTCTAACCCGAACCTGGTCATCGCTGGTTTCGAAGAAATAAATTTCAATCCAGTGGAACAACTTGAAAGAGACTGAGAATTTCTATGCGAGCACTCTCAGTCTGAGGGTATTCGCATGACTAGGCTTTCATCTCGTTTACAACATAGATATTGGTCAAGGTATTGTGTTCCAAAACGTCAACTAAGTACATGAAATGTGTACTTCAGTACCGTGTGTATCCATATTAGATAGCAGCAGTTGTTTCTATGACTACTTGACTTTGAAACCTAATGATAGATGGGGTCTTTAACTTCCTGATCTAACAAACTGTATTCCCATTGGCTTATTGCACTTCCTCTCACGAAACCGTGACGATGGTGAAGACTGGATAATGTTTAGGATGCACACAGGGTCAGACATAGAAGAAAAACGCTTCTGGCGCTGGCTACAGCACGTGGGATGGAGAGATATATCCAGAGGTGTCGCGGCTCGTTGTGAAAAGTAGGAATTGTAATCCTTTGTGAGTTGTAGGTTTCGACTGACTTGCAAAAAGGTGATATATCACACTGACAGAAATGCTAGCCATGTAATCGTGGGCCCACTGACCACTGCCACTTTCTGCCATGTTCATTTTCCTTACCCAGGGGTTTCGAGGCTTACATGCTCGAATATTGTTTGGGAAATATCGGTTAGGTGTGATTTTTTTTAGTTAATGTGCACTGGTACCCCGAGAGTTACCAGCTGCGGCAGTAGACAGGACTGGCGTTCAGAAACCCCCCGAGAGTATATGAATAAGAATCACAGTATCAAGGGCCATTTGCAAAATGAGTCCCCAAAAATCAATTTCTGCTAATGGAATGCAAAGTTAAGCATTGAGCTCTTCAGAATTGGCATGTAATGGTATCGCGTCGGAGGACAACATGAAACTCCAGAACAATATTAGCGGAATGCGCAGCATCAAAACAACCTCGCAAAGTACACAACTAATTGACAAACAGCATAAAAATCTAGAGAGTAATGCATTCATTAAGAAAGTGTAGTCTTTGTAAATCTCCAAATTTTTGATAACAGACAGTTTGTACTTGTGAGTTCTCAATAATTACTTTTGTAACAGCCATTTATCTTTGACAGTGGTTTCTGAACTATTCTTGGTAAAGCATTTTTCGTCACGAAATCAATCGACTGATGAACAGTTCTATGATCGCTCCAATCTCTGCACCCTGAGCAAGGTGCCAAAAGTAAGTGTTTAAATGCTAATCTATGTCATATCGAGTTGAATAGTAACATCCAACAGTTTATGACAGGAGTTGCTCAGAAGCGCGCTAACTTAATGGCCCTAAGCAGCATATCGTGCTTGAGCCATGCTACTATCTTTCTAGTTGCCATCACATTTAGACACCAAGTTTGATCTATTGGAGGGAGAATACCTGGCGTGTGATGAGGCGGTAGTCCCGATTGTTAATCCTGTGTGCATAGCAAGAACTTTGCAAGTTAGAAACTGTAGCAGCACGGCCTGAAACCATTCTCAGTGACTGTTCAAAATCTCGCTCTGACTTCAATAAATCCTATGAACTTGATGAACGTCTGTATATACGAATTAATTGCATAAAACCATAAGGTGGACAGATACATAGTAGAAAGAAAACATTAAAGTTCATCCAATCGTCATAAATAGAATTTGTAAGAAGATACACACATGTTGCCAGTGATAATAGATGCTACAGCCACCGAATGCCCCCAGCTACAGATTTGTGTGAACGGAATCCGCATAAGTAATTCCTGTTCTCATACATGTTGCAGAATCCAGACTGTGTTACAAATAATAATCTTTTTACAGCCCACAAACTGAAATATCAAATTCCTTCAAAGATACCATTGTTCTCTGTGCTACGAAGCAAAAGGATTACTAAGTCACAATTCACAATGACGCAGTAACTAAACCTCAGATATGCGTGCATGGAGATTGTCCAGTTTTAATGATTCGTCATTAGAGAAAACGCCAAGAGAAATTATTTGCTGTAAGGGACTTCACAAAGATATCAGAGTAAAAAAATTGAGACATTGTTGCAATTCTCCTATTAAGTGATTGACTACTGTGATGTGGTGGTGGCATTCTTAATGAGTGTTAAGCACCTGACCTTGGTAACTGAATCAGCAAAGTGGACACCCATTGCATTAATAGCGAGAAATAGTTCTTCTGGAAAGGTTTTATCACCCTTTTGCTGTGTTATAAAAATTGCACAACTTGTGAGAACAAGTGTATCAATTTTAGTTTAGAAGCATCAATATGTCGTTAAGTTATCGTATCAGCCACGCTTGTAAGAAGAATTAGAGGAAAAGCATTCCTTGCCCTAATCACACTCGGAAAGCTAATTAGAACATCATTCAACGGCATTCTAATTATTCACTAACAAAATGAAAAATATGGAAAATGATTTAATTTTCCTTTCTAACAAAAGTTTCAGCATTCTCCACTGTCGAACGTTACAGCTCTGTTGCGAGCAACTTCTGGGCTGCACATTGGGTTCTGCAAGCTTAGGGAAAGGACACATACCTTCACAAAGAGCCAGGTCGACTGGTACAGTGGACATCTGCTTTTCAGATATTCGACATAGTCGGACATGCGCAAAATCTTGTTGGACTCCTTCGGCAATGATTGCAAGGCTTTTACAATCTCAGCCCGCCATTCTTCTCGATTTCCAGCGATGAACTCTTTCGGTTCATATTTGTGCATATCTACTCCTCTGCATAGGCCCAGACTGAACGTTGGTAATGATCTGTTGAATAAGAAGCGCTTCGTTTGGCTATAAAATTAAAGTACATCCAAACTACTAAGAAGATAAACTACCTTAAGGATTTCTCGGTAAACTTCTTCATTTCATCAAGGTCAACCCGCAGTTGTAAAGCCCCTAACATCAACGCATCTCTTGCTTTGAGCAGATACGCCCCAGTCATCACTTCGTGCACTGCCTGCATCAAGATTCGAAACAAACTATAATCTATATGCACCAATTAGCTTCACGACCCCCAGACCAGATGCATGCGAGTGAATTCTGAAAAATGATAAGAAGATTTAACTGCAACGCTTTGTAAGTTTGGACAAGAAAAACCAGTCAACGGGAGTATGGTCCCTCAAGTTTTGAATAGTTTACTTGATAGTAATCAAATTGTATTGACGCATCTTTCACCGTCTGATCAACTGGAACTGGTCCATCGAGAAACAACTTTCTCTTTAACATAAGGCGTCCCTTCTTATTGCCTACCAGCGTGGGAATACTAGACAAGTCGTTGGCCTCATCGACCTTCGAAAAGCCACAACAGTGTTAACTTGTTCTCTCTACCTGTTGATATGAAATATTTGGACGAACTCCCACATTGGAAACGGTCTTTAACAAGTCAAGCCTAAATCTTGTCATCTGTTAAAGAAACTCAAAGACTCTAGTGTTACAATTTTGGGCTGCAACGCCAGTGTCAACAGCCATATGTGTCCACTTCAACCAATTTTAATGGACGTCCCTTGAAGTTTGAGCACTGTAAAGCAGTATGATGAAGAAATTGAAGAAATACATCATCAACAGGTGCTCTGGTAGCAAAGAAAAATTTGATCTTCGACATAAGGCGCCAGTCTTCGAGACTTTGTAGTTTTAAATTGATGTTCCAACCATTCTGTATGTCGACTATATACCCGAGTTGGGGACAAAGCTTCTCAACTGCCTCAAACATCCACAGTATTCCAAATCAGCAAGCCATCAAGAAATACTAAACGGTCAGGAGCCAGAAAGACACCACTTGTTTCATACGAACAATAAAATCTTGCAGACTCTCCGTCTTGAAGATCTCTCACCCTAGACCCTGAAGAGAACAATTTGAAAAGCTAAGACAAGATGCAAATTGGGTGGATGTTACTGTGACTGTTCGTAGGCCAATAATTGTCACCTGCAGGAACTCGTAGTTCTGTAAAAAGCTTCAAAATATGCAAACGAAATGGAAATCTGGAATAAACATTGGGGTATCGTACCACCATCTGTACCACTCTGAAAGATTCCATACTGAGACGGGTCCGGCAGTCCAATCTCCTCGGCCATGTCGTGCGACACCTCAGATGAGGATGTCATGGTATGCACCGAGCGTACCTTCAATCACAATTACTAACGTCTTTCTAAGCAATGTCTTGAGTTTCTGATTTCGTAAGTCATTGGTCTTCAAGTCTGCATAATTACGCAATCTGATGCTCTCATGACAATTAATTTGTCGTTGACTATTAAATAAGTGGGAAATATAAATTACTTCAGTACATCAAAAAACTTCATGACTGTGACTCCCGGTATCAAGCTTAAGTTTGAAGGTAATTGAATGAATTAGATTTGAAAGCATATAATTCCTTCGATCAAATTTCAATTTCGCTACAGGTTAACCTCTAAAGTCATCCCTCGTCAGTGACTTGACATGTTTCGGTTGCTGAGCCAAGAACGCCTGAACATTTGCATGATATCACTGAACTTCACAAAACATGATATAGGATGTAAAAATTTCAGAGTATGATGATTACTACAGAGATACCTGACTGGATCCATCGGGCAGATATATATTCACAGGAATTTGTGTCTCACTCTGTTTCCAGACACTTGCAGAAAGAGGAAAATTTATTTATAGAAGTTAAGATTAGTATTTCAAAAATGAATTGATTCTTTTAATATTTATATCTTATTTTAAATTCAAAAAATAAAATTAAGATAAGTACCACTTTGTGACAAACAGAAGCATAAGTTTGAACTGATTTGAACTTGTAGAAGACGCATTGAGGAACAAGACGACAGATTAGTTGCAAAGAAAAAGGATGCAAAAGACGTAAAGTTGGACACTGACTCGAATCGCTTCAATTTCATCAGGTGCAGGGAGAAAGTAGCGAGACCCAGACTTTGCAACTCGCTGCAAGCGCTCGAGGCATCTCTGGGCCTGCTCATCCCCTTTGAACCCCTTCACTGCCCCAATTGCTACCTGCATGCCCCTTCAACGCATCAAGCTAAATAAACTGTAGTTGAACTGCCCGGAACAATCACATGCAGAGGATGCCTCATCAACATAAGACATTCTCCTTGAGCAGTATAACCTGTTGGAAATGACCCTCCAAAGCTGGCAGAAAATCCTTCGATGGTGGAAAGCTGCTGCAACAGAGCAATAGAAGTTCCCATCCCTTTTTTTCTTGGACCCTGACACAGATGTTTTCAAAGATAGGGAATTTCAGCATCCATTCATTCAGCTGTAGTCTCACAAATTTGTAAGAGACAAAAAAATTTATTCTATGAATTACAGCTCAACTCGCATTTAATAGGTACAATTAAGGATAAGAATGTTACTCATTCATGTTGTAGTTGGTCTGTCGGCAGAGCTGGCAATATATCTCATCACGAAGGTCCGGCCGACTGATTCCTGCCGACAAAATCTGATACGCATGCTTGAACTTGGCAGCAGTGCCTCGTATGATTTCCATGTATGCCAAGATGTCTGCTCATTCGTCATCATCACCAAGAAAATAGTGAACCACAAGTCCGTATGTGTACGAAGATAAAAGAGATCATGAGACAGACTGTGCAGACATAAGAGAATTGAGCAAATTGTACTGAAAGGGGGATGTCAGGGGTTTGCGTCTTCAAACCTTATCAGATAGGCATCGAAAGAAATTAAGTGTGTAGACCAGCTTATCCAAGAAAGACAGATTACAAGCTAAATTTACGTGAAAAGATCGTGACGGCCGCCCATGTCGTCCTCACACCATGTAGATCTTTCAACAACGGACGGCTAATCTCTTTCTGAATGTACACAAGAGCTTGATCAGGAGGTGCTACAATATTTCGTCCAGATGATACCGAGAAGGAAAGGTTAAAAACTTTTAGCAATTTAGTAAATTAGCCTTGATCATGCTATTGAGATTGGCTCGTTGCAACAATTCATGATTTTCACCTTTGAACTTCATTGAGTCTAATCACAGAATTGAGAGCTAAAAGTACCGGAGTGAATCGCAAACACTTGTTTAAGTATTCCTTGGAAAGATCTTTATCCAATCTACCAAATTCAAAATAAACTCTGGCAAATCCTTCGTAAGATAGTGTCTTCACTCGAATGCCGACGGATGATAGAAAGAACCTCCTGCAGACAACTGCATGTCTCGATCAGGAAAACAAAGTCTGCTTCCCCAAATGCAGGAGACAGTAGCGAATTAATTTTCATGTTTGTTAAATCCAAGAAAGAATGCACAACCAAAAGTACCCAATCCTCCATATACTCTAAGTTGCGTCTCAAAAGATTGAAGTATGACTGAGAAATAAGATGCAAACCCTGCTGGAGATGTCGAGCGTGTTTGACTTTGACCCTGGCTCAGCGACTCGTCTCGAGAAGATCTGCGGACGTCCATTAGTTGTGACTCTCTTGGAAAACCCATCCCCTTCGGCACTCTTGGCAGACTCATCTGCTGTGATCCTCTTGGTATACCCATCTGCTGTGACCCTCTTGGCGGACCCTTCTGTAGTGACGGTCTTTGTTGTGACTCGCTTGCAGCGATCAGAGATCCTCGCTCTGGCATTGGCATATTCTGCAATGCTGGTGGTATCAATGGTCCATAGGATAACGGTTGTGGTGCATTCTGCTGAGGAGATAAATGCTGCAAACTTTGCTGCATATTGTTTTGCTGTGGATATTGGCGTTGTGGCACCGACACATTGGTCTGCTGGCCTTGTGCACTCAACTGTGGCTGTTGTGCGTTCTGGTATTCCTGAGAGCACCGGCGTTGAAGCAGGTCTTGCGACGGCTGCTGGAATTGCGTGTTAGAATAATTCTGCGGTTGAAAATTCTGAGGTAGAGGTTGGGGTTGCACAAGGTTTCCACTCTGTTGATTACCATTGGGTCCACTCATTATTCAAATCCTTCAAGCATCCAACTGTGCCACGTCAAGTCATTCAGATCTAGCTCAGGAAGAGTTTCTCAATTCATAATCATTATCATGAACTATCCTCCGAATTGCGAGGGCACAGTAATACGTATTCTGCTGTCGCCTATCTTCACCCAGATTTCAATAAAGTACACACACGGACAAAATACGCTGTGGACGCATCAACCTGCACCAGAATGCACATCGCCCGACCACATACATACTCTCAGTATCGTGTTTACAACCCGACACTCGCTGAACCTTCAATCTTCTATGAACCGTAACAATCTTAGCAAACAATAGGATGTTTTTTCGACATCAAGATTTATGCATGATCCATGCAAGGACCTTCCCTCACGTCAAATCTACAAGAGGCCCATAAGTTATAATGATATAAACCTAAAAAAGCTTCACTGATCCACGCTCCGCTGATGAGTGACAGGAATTCCACTGCATGGAAAAATCACCCATCCTTCATGGAGAAAACTGGATTCTAAACTGTCAATCCCTCGATCACTGCATCATAAAAGCACACATGCGTAGACTTCAGCGCTGGAATTCTTGCCGAGTTGCCAGATTTTAAAGAAGCTGCCAGCCATTGACTCTTTTCAAAATGGAAGGATTCTCAATGTGATTTCAGGTTCCATGCGGCCGGACCCACACGATTAGTTACTGGGGGCTGGTATCTTAACACAGTCGATGAGGCTTTGATTATGAAACGCACAAGCCAGACAGACAGGGAGACTTTTCCAGAAATTAGGGTTTAGAGAGCTTCGACTTCTCTCCTCTCCCTCCCTGCTTTGTGACTTGTGTATGTAAAACAAATCATCTTGTGGTGTACACAATTTCTTATTGATGAATGGTTAAAGAAGTTTAAAATAGTAAAACATACAAGATTCTTACATTAGTATTATTGTTGTATAGGATGATATATATATATATATATATATATATATAAATAATTTGATTGAATATTTTATTACCATGGTATAATCACTCATCTTTAAAATTAGAATTGACTATTTATATACTATTTATTTATTTAAAAGCCATACATATATTTAAATATTTATTCAATAATTTATTCATTCATCTATCTCTATATATATTTAAGAATACAAAAATAAAGAACATAAATTAATAAACCTCTTCAATAATCATCTTTGATTACATCAAAAATTTATTTTCTATATACACCATGGACCTTTCTACTCCTTGCAATCTAAAAGACTTAAAAGTTTAATATTCTACATAATTACTACAATCTAAATTCAAAATCATTGCAAAAAAAATAATAAAAAATAATAAAAAATAAAAATAAAATAATAAAATAAAAAAAGAACAAAAAATAATGGCACCTTTGATAATGATAAAAAGTGGTTGCCAACCTCTACTAACATCTAGTCTAAGCAATTGATTCAAATCTCTTTTAAGCCAACCATATCCATATTAAGTCATTCCACTAATGCTACGCAAATCGATTCAACTTGTGTATAAATCTTCTATTGTCTTCTTTAGAAATCTTTGGATTATTTCAAGTTATATTCTAATTACAACAATAAATTTTACTAACTCTATATCTATATATTAGCACATTTTGATTCATGTCTAAATACTATGCTATTAATTGTTGATAATTAAATATGTATAATGATCTTTTGCTTGTAATAAATTGCTAAAAAAGAATACAAATGCATGGATTTATGATTTGAAATTTGGCACTTACTTTTGGAATTTGAATTGAGATTTAAGGCACTACAAGGCACCATGTGTTATGGACATAAGATTTACTCCAATAATTATCTAATTAATAAAAATCAATAGAAGTAGATAAAATAAATTAATTTGATAATATCTTAGAAAGAAGCTTCCTAGAAGCTTCATAGACGTAGAATCACCTTTATACATGTTTATAGATGATTAGTAGGTTAGAAACTTGGTTAATAAGCTAGTTATGTGTTGCACATGTTGGTAGCTTGTGGAAGAAGCTAACCATGTGTCGCACATGTTGGTAGTTTGCAGAACAAGCTAAGTACGTGGTATACATGTAGGAAACTTGTCTTGCAAGTTTGACATGTGTTTTGCAAATTAGACACGTGTAGGAGGTTCTATAGAATATCCCCACATAGCTCTTAGATAGATAGTATAAATAGAGATAAGAGTGAAGCCTTCTTCACTCTTGCCAACTCCTTTCTTGCTTCTAGTCTAGTTTAAGAGTCTCATGTATTTTTTAGCTATTCCAATTTTTTTTTTAATATATATATTTCTTTATTTCTATCTTGTTATTTTTCTTTGATATAGTTTTTACTAACTTATGCATTTATTTTAGTTTGTGTCCTTGACAGATTGATAAGAATGAAGTTACAATATCAAAGCTTTGTCTCTTCTTAATTAAGAGTGGATTACTCTTTTTTCTTAATAAGACATAAGCATATTAGAAGTTGTGGATTATCCACTTCTATATTGATATTGTTCCTAGAATTTTTTCTTTTGTTCTTCAGTGTTTTATTTTATAGTGAGAATAGATATTTTTTCTTTTTCTATTGTGGTATCATGGCAGAGCTTGCTGAAATGAAGAGTGTAGTGGCACAAATGCAAGAGCAAATGAGAGAATTAATGCTTGCAATGCATCAACTCAATACACCATGACAAGGAGCAACAAGATTAGCAGGAAGCAAAGATATAGAGATGATTCAAGCTGCTTCAAGTTATACCACTTTACCTATGATTAAACACCATTCAAGCATCAAAGAACCAAATATTAGTTTGCCTAAGAAATTTAATGGCACTAGATCTAAGTTTTGAGGATTCATCAATCAAGTACAATTGGCGATTGAACTTCAACCCCAAAGTTATCCAACCTAGGGATCACAAATTAGATTTATTGGAACACTACTGTCAGGTTTTGCTTTATCATGATTTTTGTCCTTTTTTGAATGATATGATCCAGTATTGGATAATTTTGAAGTATTTTTAGTAGAATTTTGATCTATGTATGGAGAACATGATGTAATTCATGTCGCAAATAATAAGATCTATATCTTCCAACAAGCCAATCAATCAGTGACATCATATGCTTCACAATTTTGATAGTTAGCAATTGACACCTAGTAGGATGATATTGCACTTATTAGCCAATTTCTCTATGGATTACAATATGAGATAGAGAAATTCATGCTCAACTTATCAAATCCTTAGACATTGAATCAAGCAATTGATTTTGCTGTGAAGTGTAACAATTGGCTTTTTGAATTTCGATCAGAGAGCCGCACAAGGAAGCCCTAATATTATTATAATATAATGGCAACATCAATGGATTATCAATATGTAAATTCAAAAATAAAAGACATACAAATTGATGCGGTACATTTCAAACCTCTTATTGAACAAGAAAAGATTCATTGTTGTCAATAAAGATTGTGTTTATATTATAGAAAACCTAAGCATATTGCTCAGCATTGTGTCACACACATAAGATTTTCTCTAGTAAATTATCTAAGTAATATAGACCAATAAAAGTAGATAAAATAAGTTGATTTGATAATATCTTGATAGAGTAGCTTCTTAGAAGCTTCATAGATGAGGAATCACCTTTATACATGTCTATAGGTGATTGATAGGTTAGAAACTTGGTCAACAAGCTAGCCACATGGCACACATATTGGTAGCTTACGGAACAAGCCAAGTACGTGGTGTACATGTGGAAAACTTGTCGTGCAAGTTTTACACGTTGTCGTGTTGTAAATCAAAACATAGTGTGAAAAACATAAAAGAATGCATTAAAATAAAAAAGATTAAGATTAGAAGAAAGGTTGATAGAAAATTAGTAGTAAGAAGATACAATAGAAATTTACCTTGAAAAGTGAAATTTCTTCAAGTTAGTAAAAAGAAAAAGGTTGAGGAAGTGGAAAAGACATGGGCTAAGAGGTCTTTTTGACCAAGAGGATAAAGAAGACCAGGAGGAAGATGACAAGGAAGGGTCGTGAAGAAGAAGGAGGAGAGTTTTTTTGGAGAGATAGGGTTTCTTTTGATAGGCAGTATACGTTTTTGTGGGTAGCAGAAGCTTGGAAAGGATTTTAGGCGCCAATTTTTGTGGGTTTGTAGTAGACAGGATAAGAAACTCATAGAAATAATTCTCATGTCTTTTCATTAAGTACCAAGGGAGATATGAGTCGTGAAAGTTGTAGGTGTTTAAGACTAGGGCAGAGAGGGTTACTAAATTTCGGGCCTTGGTTCTTGGAAACCACTTAGACTTTAGCAACAAAATTTGTTGGGTTTTTGTTTCTTATAGAGTTAACTACTTTGTGTCAAAATCTCAAGTCAATATGACCTCAAAGCAAAGAGTTATGAGTGAAATTGTAACCGGTTTGAATGAAAAGAGAAATAGAGTGAAGGTAGGGTTGAGGGTTTGTATGGGCAGTGCATGTGTGTGGGTTTTTTTGGGTATAAAGGGAGTTAGGAGATGAATTTGAGTGTGAAATTTGATAGACATGATCTATGTAAGTTAAGGAAGAGATGAGTGTAAGTTTGATACTCATTAGTCTTATAAATAAAATGTTATGCTCTTTCAAAGTGACAGAGGTCTATCTCCAAATCAATGAAGTTTGAGGGAGCATATCTTTGTGATCAGAGTAGTATTTTGAGTAAAATTTGTTGGAGTTTGTAGATATATGAGTCTTTTAAGTTGTGTAAAAAACTGATTGCTATTAGAGTTATATTCGAAGAGTTATGAGGAAAATTGTGGTCGGATCCAGAGTTGTTAGAAGGCAAAATTAAAGAAGAAGGATGGAACCTATAACTCAAGTTTGGAGAAGGCTCTTGGAGCAATATTTGGAGGGTGTTTACAACATGAGATAAGCTATAAGTCTACCAAATTTCAGCACTTAGGTCTTCTTTAATGAAGAGCAATGAAGGTGTGAAGCAAAGGGGGTCCAGAATCAAAGGCAGCATGGAGGGGATTACTTTGACAACATGGTTCTCTCTAACCACATGAGCTATAATCAAAAGGTTTTTTGGGGTTTGCTTCTTTACTCTCTTAAGTACCTTGTGTCCAAATTTTGCTTCAATTGATGTGATATCCTAGGACTTATGAGCAAAATTGAAGGCAGGTTTCTAAAGGTAGAATATGTTAGGGTTAATAAAGTATGTTTTTATATAAATTCTTCAATTTTATGAACTTTATGAATCTCATCTTGCACTTGAGAAACTAGAGGCAAAAAAAGACCCAGTGTTTCTTAGGGCTAAGACTCTCACCACGACAACGTGTCTTGTAAATTAAACACATGTATGAGGTCCTATAAAATACCGCCATATAGCTCTTAGTTAGATAGTATTTATAGAAGTAAGAATGAAGCCTTCTTCACTCTTGTCAACTCCTTTCCTGATCCTAGTCTAGTTTCAAGAGTCTTCATATTTCTAGTCTTTGGCAATAGCTATTCCATTTTTCCTTTGAATATACATACTTTCTCATTCTTATTTTGTGACTTTACTTTGATACAATTTTTATTAGATTATACATCTTTTTCTAGTTCATGTCCTTGACAGAATGACAAGAGTACACATACAGTATCATAGCTTTGTCTCTTCTTGATTAAGAGTGGATTATCCCTTTTTTTTTATAAGACATAAGTATTTTAGAAGTTGTGGAGTACCCACTTCTAAATTGATATTGTTTCTAGATTTTTTTCTTTTGAATGTGTTATTCTACATTTCTTGAAGTGAGAGTAGATATCCTCCTTCCTATTATATTATCATGGTAGAGCTTATGGAAATGAAGAGTGCAATGGCATAAATGCAAGAACAAATGAGAGAGCTAATGCTTGCGATGCATCAACTCAGTTTACTACCACAAGGAGCAACAAGATTAGCAAGAAGTGAAGATATAGAGATGGTTGGAGCTGTGTCAATATCTACACTAAATCATACTACCTCACCTATGATGGAGTACCGTTCAAGCATTAGAGAATCAAAAATTGGTTTGCTTGAGAAGTTTGATGGCACAAGATTTAAATTTTGAGGATTTGTCAATCACGTACAATTGGTGATTGAACTTCAACCTCAAAGTTATCCTACACAAGGATCTCAAGTTAGATTTATTGGAACGTTACTTTCAAGTTCTGCTTTATCATGGTTTTTATCTTTTCTTGAATGACGTGATCTAATATTGGATAATTTGGAGGCATTTTTAGCAGAATTTTAATCTATGTATAAAAAACATGATACAATCCATGTTACAACTAATAAGATTTGCATCCTACGACAAGGCAATCGATCAGTGTCGTTATACGCTTCACAATTTCGACAACTGCTGACTGATATCAAGTAGATGCTGCTGTAATCATCAACCAGTTCCTCTACAGATTACAATATGAAGTAAAAAAATTAATGATCAATTTATCCGATCCTCAAACATTGAATCAAGCAATTGATTTTGTTGTGAAGTGTGACAATCGACTCTTTGAATTTTGATCTGAGAGTTGTACAAGAGAGCCTCAATGTAATTATTCAATGGCAACATCAACGTCCTTACAAAATATACATTCGAAAGTAGAAGACATGCAAATTGATGCGGTATGTTTTAAACCTCTTACTGAACAAGAAAAGATTTGACGTCGTCAAGGAGGATTATGTTTATATTGTAGAGAATCTAAGCACACTGCTCAACATTGTCTGAAGAAACAACACAGCTACAAAATGAGGAGTACGGCTGTCAAAGAAGACAACATGATGGAAAATAAATTTGTCCAGCTACAATAGGGACCGTTGTTGTGGTAGAGAGAATCTGCCTCAAGAAAGCACTGGGCTTCTGATTGCAATTAAATACTCAATCAAGGTCCAAAATAATAAAACCCTCAAAATTTTATAAATTTATTTTTATTTATTTTTATTTTTTTAGGGCTATTACATCCAAATACATAAGCATTATTTCACAAAAAAACACTCAACTATATCAAAATACTCTAAATCCTCATTCATCCATAGTAGGGGAATTTTTTTTGAACTTCATTTATCTATAACTCTTAATCTAACTGTTCAAATCTACTAAAATTTCACATAAAGTACTGATGTGCTTTTAAAAACTAGCACAACAAATTTCAATTGTTGATTCTTTATTGATCTTTAGATATCGTAAAAATCCTAACTGTAGCTTTAAACCCTTGTTTACAAACACCCGTGTACTAAATTCTTCATATCTCACAAATTCAATGTCCAAATGCTATAAAACTTTAATGCATAGCTTTTTAGCACAAAGATTCACCTTCTTGGAAATTTTTGAATAAGAAATCGTCTAGAAACTCAAGATATGGCAAAACCCATTACTATGAATAAAACGGCCTACTTATTGCCTTGGAATTCAAACTACTGTCTTTGACTCTCAATATCTCCTTTATTAAAACTCCTATTGTAAAAATTCTTCCACATTAGGTGTAGAAATTAAAATCACCTCTCTAGCCGCACCTCCTGATTTCCAAAAGCTCTCATACAACTCCTCCAATCTTCAAAAGAGTGACAGTAGGTACAAATTGCACACCTTAACTTCAAGCGCCTACTTCTCCCTTGAAAAAACTCCAAATCTCTCAATTTTTATACCAAAATTGTAGCCCAAAAAACAAGCTTTCTATCCCTAATCTCTGATTTTCCAAATAGTCTCCTTGAAGTCGCCGAAACCCTTATTCTTATTGCAGGCAGCCTCCTCAAAGCCTATTGGGCATGACCATTGACCAATAGGAATGAAGAACTTCACCCCTTGTCTTCATTCATCCTCACTTTGTCTTCATCCTTCCAAATAGGCCTCTTAGTAGTTTAATTCTTCTTCTTTGGACCCCAATTGCCTTTCAAGGCTTTATACTAAATATTTAGGCTCTATATAATTTAAAAGCCATAACCAAACTAAGTAAAAATCTAAAATAAATTTTCTTACACCAACTCCCTTTCATTTATTTTGCTAATTATTTTAATACACATCTAAACCTATAAACATATTATGCATTTTGAGTGAATTTTACATATTGTAAGCAATTACAATACGACACCATGTAGCTGGAACCTTGTACAATTCCTAATGAAGGTCCTATTCTCTCCTTAGAACCTTCTCCTTGTTTTATAATAGATGTATATTTAGCATCAAAAAACTATAGAGCCTTTGCCTTATTAGATTTAAAAGCCTTAGCATGCTTTTTAGATGAACAATTTGTTAAGAATTGTAAAATACATTTAGTACAAAAAACTAAACCCGTACATGTAGAAGTCATAGATGGTCGTCCATTGTCTTCTAGAGATGTCACTCATGAAATCCATCCTATAAAAGTAAGAATAGATGGTCATAATAGCTACGTAGCCTTTAACATAATTAAATCTCTATCTAATCCAGTTATTTTAGGTTTATCATAGCTAAAAAAATATAACCCTCAAATAGATTAGAATTCTTGTAGACTTGACTTTCTTTATAATATCATTAAATATTCTACCGACCAAGTAAAAAGCTATAAGTCTAATATAATAAAATCCGTACTTATAGGTACAAAAGCTTTTATACATGTAGCAAAAGAAGGATCAACTTTTGCTATTTATGCCACACCCGTTTCTGATGGTGGGAAGACTTTAAGTGGCATTCCAAGCCAATATCTAGATTATCAGGACGTTTTTGATAAAAAGAATGCAGATATTCTTCTGAAACATCGTTTATATGACTGTTCAATCGACCTCAAGGAAAGAACTCAGCCACCATTTGGACCAATCTACAATTTATCATAAGATGAGTTGGTTGAACTCAAAATGTATATTGACAAGAATTTGGCCAAGAATTTCATACGCCATTCTAAATCTCTAACAGGAGCTCCAATTCTAATTGTGAAGAAAAAAGATGGATCATTGCGGATGTGTGTTGACTATCGAGGACTCAATAAGATGACAATCAAGAACAGATATCCATTACTTTTGATATTACAACTCCTTAACCAGTTAAATCAAGCTAAGATCTACACAAAAATAGATCTAAGACAAGCGTACAATCTAGTACGCATCAAAGAAGGAGATGAATGGAAAACTGCATTTTGAACTAGGTACGGACATTTTGAATATAATGTCATGTCTTTTGGACTTACGAATGCACCAGCTGCTTTTGAACATCTCATGAATGATGTTTTTCGTGAGTTCCTAGACAATTTTATCATCTGCTATCTAGACAATATTTTGATATATTCTAAAAATATAGAAGAATATGAAATATATATTCATCAAGTATTATAAAAACTTAGAGATGCGGGATTGTACGCCAAGATGGAAAAGTATATATTTCACACTACTCAAGTCGGTTTCTTAAGATATATCATTTCAAATGATGGTCTCATTATGGATTCTAAGAAAGTCCAGACAATCATGAATTAGAAGATTCCAAAGGCGGTAAGAGATGTCCAATGTTTTTTGAGATTTGCCAATTATTATTAGATCTTAATCAAAGACTTTTTCCAAGTTGCAGCTCCACTTTTACGTTTGACCTGTAAAGACAAACTCCAATGGAATCAAGAAGCGGAAGCAATATTTGAAGCTCTGAAGACATCGTTTGTTTCTGCACTAATCTTGTATCGAGTTGACTTTTCCAAGGTATTTTTTATGGAAACAGATGCATCAGACTTTGCCTTGGGTGCGGTTTTGTCCCAAATGGGAATAGATGACAAACTTCATCTAGTAGCTTTTCATTGAAAAAAATTTTCAACAGCCAAAATCAATTATGAGATCCATGACAAAGAACTTCTTGCAATTGTGGATTCTTTTCAAGAATAGCCTCATTATCTAAAAGGCGCTTCCAGTCCAATCATTGTGTATATGGATCACAAAAACCTCGAGTATTTTATGTCAAAATGCGTGTTGAATTGTTGTCAAGCTCATTGGAGTATATTTTTGTCAAGATTCAAGTTCATTATTACTTATCGGCAAGGAAAACAATAAGGTTTGTCCAATGCTCTTTCTAGACGTTCTTATTTTACACCAAAAGAAAGAGATGCACCTTTTGAGCAACAAAAAATGGTCCTTTTGAAACCAGAGCAGTTTCATCTTTGAGCAATAAATTCAACATTGATTGTTGATTCAACTTTTCTCAAGCAAATTCAATCAAGTATGTCCTCAGATCCTCTTGTTCATGATATTAAGAATAATTCTTCCAAGTCTCATGATTATTCTAAATTCAAGTTCAAGAACAATCTACTATATTTTGAAGGATGTCTATATGTTCCAGAAGGAGAATCACGTTTACGTGTTCTTCAAGCACGTCATAATTTTCCAACGGCAGGACATTTTGGATACAACAAGACTTTGAAACTTATATTAAGAGATTTTTGGTGGCCTCAAATGTGGAAGGCAGTCAAAGACTTTGTACAATCATGTTATATCTGCTCAAGATCAAAGACTCCTTGTCATCGATCTTTTGGGCTTCTTCAGCCATTACCTATTCTAGAACAATCATGGTCTTCTATTTCTATGAATTTCATCACAAATCTTCCAAGCTCAAGATCTTATGACTCTATATTTGAGATTGTAGATCGGTTCACCAAGTTGATACATTTTATGCCATGTACAAAATCTATTAGAGGTGAAGAAACAGCTAAGCTTTTCATTGATAATATCTATCACTATCATGGATTACCTAAGGATATTATATCGGATAGGGGAATTCAATTTGTATCAAGATTTTGGAGAATCCTTTTCAAGATCTTAAAAATGGATATAAAGTTATTTTTAGCTTTTCATCCTCAAATTGATGGACAAACAGAGCGCGTGAACCAAGTCTTGGAGCAATATTTAAGGTGTACCATCAACTATCTACAAGATGATTGGACAGCTCTTCTGCCATTGGCATAATTTGCTTATAATAATATGATACATTCTTCTACGCAACAAACACCTTTCTTCACCAATTATGGTTATCATCCATGACTTGATACTTTTGACTTTTTAAAAGTTGATAATCAAATAACATAGGTTTCCTTACATCGTT
Source organism: Physcomitrellopsis africana (assembly GCA_036785485.1). Lineage (NCBI taxonomy): Eukaryota > Viridiplantae > Streptophyta > Bryopsida > Funariales > Funariaceae > Physcomitrellopsis > Physcomitrellopsis africana. The sequence goes on along the minus strand of JAWRVF010001561.1, from coordinate 1,478 downwards.
TGTGAGCTATCTTGATACTTGTGCCGCGATTAAAAGAAGGCAAACGTAAAAGCCAAATCGGAATCGATATCGCGAGAATAAACCCTGATTCTAGCGGTGAGGGAATTTTAAATGATTCTTTGTTCTTGATAGAGAAGCAGATGAATCCCTTGTGATAAGTTGGACTATAATGAGAACACGGACCTTTTCTATTTACGAATCAATCTAGTTGCATGTCGATTACGCTGCCGAGTTCATGATCATCCATTCCATGTTGTCGAAATAAAAGTCTGCTTTGGGTAGACGCAAGGTCCCTCTTTACAATCAAGTTGGATCCAATATGCACAAACTTTCTTAAATTTCTCTTTTATAGTCGCAAACCATGTGTGTAATAAATCAACAAATCAGAAGCTTGATAATTTATAAATCAAAATCCAACTATTTAAATAAGTTCAAACTTTGGAAGCATAGAGTTTACTTTTTTAGTCATCTTTATAAAAATTCTCAACCGTGAATTCATTACCAATCACCAGATATCATTAAAATATTAGCAAGTAATTTTATAAGTAAAAATCAAACTAAAAACTTGAAAATTTGCAATTTGAGATCCAGCCATTCAAATAAGCTCAAAATTTGGTAAAACATAATTTATACCTTTGAACTTGGTCACATAAATTTTGAGCCATGAATTCATTGATGATCGTTAGATATCATCAAATCCTTTGCAGGTACTTTTAAAAGTCAATTCCCAACTAGAAACTTGAAAATTCATAATTGGAGATCTAGCTATTCAAATAAACTGAAAATTTGAGAAAACACAACTTATACCTTTGATCTTTATTACATAAATTTTGAGCTATGAATTCATTGCCGATTGTTAGATATCACCAAATCCTTATCACATACTTTTAAAAGTCAAAATCCTAGACACCTGAGAACAAAATTTGCCATTACTCCCTAATCAAAGTCTCAATTGATATGAGGTTTTAGACATAGATTTTTTTATAGTATAATTGATATGCACACAAAAAATGAGCTTCAAATTCATCTTGAAACTCAAGTTCTAGCTTAAAGCAAACCCTTCTATTTATCTAACTTCTTTAGAATCCGAGTTTAGTTTGCTGGTTTTAACTAGCCATATCTCACTCAATCTAGATTCATTTCTATCAATTCTTGGACATAAAATATATAACTTGAAGTTTAGTTTCTAACCCAACTTCTTGATTTCTTGCTAGTATCTTAAAACTCCTAATATATCCAAAAAAGTGACAGTAGGTATCATATTAGTAGCCTAAGTTCAAACAAGCATATCTCTCTCATCTAAGCTCTGAATCCTGTGTTTTTACCACCTAAACTCATGCCAAGAAGAAGCTTTTTCTGAATTACTCCCTTGATTTGCCAAAAAATTCCGTCTTCTTCTCCCCTGAGCTCGTCAAAGAAGTCGTAGCTAAGGTCTTCAAAGTCCAAGTCAACAATTAATAGTTTAAAGTTACAAAACC
>JAWRVF010001560.1:0-59369 GCA_036785485.1 Physcomitrellopsis africana | reverse complement strand
GGGCGACTTGGCCAATGCCGTTCGGCCACAAGTATTTGTTCCACCACTTTTGAGTACTAGTGAACTGGAAGAGAAGATGAAGCAACAAGGATGCCAATTAGAGGCAAAGGATGCCATGATTCTATAATTGGAGGCTCAAGTTTGGGAATTGGGAGCAGATAATGAAAATTTAACAGTGCAGTTGAAGAATAACCATGTCAATTTATCGGAGGAAGATGAGGACGTGCCAGGAGGGCCATACGCGGAGGAACCTCCTACAAATCCAAGAGCATTTCAATCTCAAGAGCCAGCTTCATAACAAATATTTTTACCAATTTTGTGTTTGCAAGGGCGCTACATAATTAGGAATGGGGCTATGTAGAATGGATAGGAATTTTAGGATTTACAATATATAGTTTGTAAGATTAAGAATAGGCAGGAAGCCGATGAATGGCCATTTTAAAAGGCAGAATGGATGAGGAAGTTAATAAAAGTAATTATCATTGATTGTGAAGCAGTTAACCTAGACGGGGCAAGTATAAAACGATTCAATACGAGGGAGTTGAGGCCAGACTGTAATAGTCCTGAGTCGGAGTAATTTTGGTGCTACCTCTCTCTCTTTTCTTTTGTTAGACTGTAGCGGAGGATCCGAATTCTATTCCGAAGGATTATACCATGTCAATGATGAAGTACAGTAATAAAATGGAAAATTTATATATATGGATGAATAAGAAATTATGATTGTTTGTTACGTGAAGTTCTTTGCAGTGAATTGGAGATTGAAGACCGGCTATGTCAATAAAATTTGGTTGTGGATATGAATGTCATGCCGTATTCGGGTAGAGAATGAGCGGCAGGAAAAGCGCCCGGGTCGTCACCGCTACTAGAACTAGCGAGGAACATGAAAGGAAAGTCTTGAAGTATATTCTATCTTGCTTATGTTCTCTTCGAGAACTTTCAAGAGTTATACTTGTATTATACTTATACAAGTCTTGTATAAATATAAAGTATAAATACTTGAATAATACTTATACAAATACTTATATAAATACTTGTATAAATCCTTGATATAACACTTGTACAAATACTTGTATAAATCCTTGATATAACACTTGTACAAATACTTGTATAAATCCTTGGTATAATACTTGTACAAATACTTGTACAAGTATTATGTATAATACTTGTAGAATACTTATAGAATACTTGTATAAATACAAGTATATATACTTGTATAAAAAGTATAAGCAAAGTATGTATATATTCAAGTATACCTCAAAATACAACCGCATATGAAGAATACAAGTTATACAACAAATTGAAACTAAATAAATCACTAAAAATTCATCTAAAGGTCGAATCAAGCGTGCTTACAGCCTATGGAAAACCAATAATCCATTGTAAAACATATCAAAATTTCACAAACAGATGACTTACCATTTAAAAGTTATGGCTAAAAGAAGTAGGCGCTAAAATTTCCAAGCAAATGCAAAGGCAGCAAAGCTCCTCTTCACTTCAGCCTTTGTTGTGATCACTTCCCTTCTCCAAATTGGACATGCAATAGCTTTTTAGAAAGCTCACTCCATCATCTAGCTTGCTCTAAAATTTCGCATGCATGCCTCTCAAACTCAAGATTTTGTAGCTAGTCGATTCTACTCTTCAAACCCTAGCAACAATTTTTCCTCTTTGACACTTCACGGCTCATAAAACTTTCATCAAAGCTCCAAATGTATTGATTTTTGTTTTTGTAGAAAGCTTACATAAGCTTCTATAAGCACCTAAAAATATCAAAAGGATTGAAGAGACTGTCCGACTTGGGTGGTTGAACAAAGTCTCTGCCTCTCTTCGTCGGGTGGCAGCAAACCCTTTCCCACTCTCAAGCTCACAACTTTTGCTCTCCAACTCCAAATGCTACAAGAGATGTCTTGATAGATAGCTAACACAATCTTCCACACTCTCTATAAATTTCACTAAGAAAGAGTTGAAATCAAACTTGCAGTGGCAGCTCGAAGTTTCTGCCCCTCTTCGTCGGGTGGCAGCAAACCTCACTCTACTAAAACAAGCATAACTTTTTGTTCACAACTCCAATACAAGCAAGTGAGTAGGTTCTAAAATCCTCACAACTTGAAAAACACACCCACCAATTTTCACTACAAACACTTCTATCTCCTCGGAGCTATCTCTCTCCAAAGTTCACTATTCAAAACTTCCTCTCTCTCTTGGTCTAACAAGAGGAGTATATCTCCCTTTCTTTCTATATTAGACTATGAGACGCCCACATGGGCAGCTAAATCCTATTGGATGGGCCTTATTCACCCCATGCTCTCCTTTCTTATCCTTCATAAGGTCCATTCTACCTCAAAAGTCAACAAGAAAGGTAAACAACCTTTGCCTTTCTTCTAATTACAAAAGAGTCTATTCTAGGATATAAATAAGGTAGGAACAAAATAAATAGCCATCTTAATTCACTAACTAAGTGGCTATAATAAATTCTCTCCTTATAATATCTTCTAAAATAACTTCTAGCACTCACACATATATTAACAATAGATACAAGATTTTTAATATTTTTATACACTGCACGTAAATGCAGTACGACATGCTCCCCCTCTAAACCTGCACATCCTCCGGTATGTGCCAAGTTTAATCCTCTTCATCCTCCGTTTCAATCTCTTCATCACCTTCTGGTATTTCTTTGTTCCCTGATGGAGTTAAGAATTCTTCAAGATCATTGGTTTGAAACTTTCCATCCCTTCTTCTATATGTTTCCACATTATTTGAAACTCTTAGTATCGATTTCTAGCTTATTTCAATGGGCCATTTTTCCCTGTCAAAAAGTCTTCTTGATATGATTTTTATCTGAAAGCCAAGAATAATCAAAGCTAAAATCATATCTTCAAGCTCTCGAAGCTTCACAATTGTCCAAAATAAATGATAATAGTCCACCTTTTCTTCTTTACCACACTCAAAGTTGTAGTTATTTGCATAGATAAGTACCTTTGTGTCCTTATGAATCATCTTTTCATTTGTTATTTCTTCAATCACATATTCTTGAATTTTGATGGTCTGGGCTTCTTTTGTTAAGCCTTGCGCTCCTCCACATTCAAATTCACCTTCATTTTGGATATATATTGTATCCATAATAATCCATCTTTTAATCATATTCATTCCAACAAACATTTGTAAAATCTCATCTTCCATTTCTCCATTGAAAAATTCTTCTATTTCTTCAACTTTCTCTTCTTGAGTTTGTAAGGCCTGGACCTTTATATCATAGTCTTTAATCCCTTCTTCGTTATTTTCCACCATCTTCTCACATTCCACAAAATTTTCATCTTTGGTTATATCACTCTTGTTGCTCACCATACATGTTTGTGCAAACATTTGTAAGATCATATCTTCCTCTTCATTAGTCAAATAGTCATTTTCTTCTTTAACCATTTGACCATTACTAGCCTTCTCTTCCATAGCTTTTCCTTTAGAATCAGCTTCCTTTTTCTTTTCCTTGGCATTGACTGTCCTCTCATCCCATTTTTCCTTTAAAAGTGACCCTTCTCCTGGATGAACAAAGACAGAGGACCTCCCAATCTTATCAACAACACCCTTCAAAGCCTTGGTAGTTCCATTGCCTCCAGCTTGAGTTCTATATTGATCCATAAACATTGCCAAAGCTCCTAGAATGGTATCCATGTTTGATTGGGCTTCAAAGAAAGCCCCTCTAGTATCCTCCATATTGCCTTAGCCAAAACTAGTAGCCCCAAAGCATCTCTCAGTGGAAGCACCAATTTATGTCGGGTAGAGAGAATTCGCCTTGGGAAAACGCCGGGTTCCTAGCTGCTACTAGAACTAGCAGGGAACATGAGAGGAAGCCGTGCAAGTATGTTCTATACTTGCATAATATTTCTTCAAGCTTTCAAGTTATACTTGTATTATACTTGTATAAGTCTTGTACAAATATAAAGTATAAATACTTGAATATTACTTATACAAATACTTGTATAAATACTTGTATAAATACTTGTATAAATCCTTGGTATAACACTTGTACAAATACTTGTATAAATCCTTGGTATAATACTTGTACAAATACTTGTACAAATATTATGTATAATACTTGTAGAATACTTATAGAATACTTGTATAAATACAAGTATATATACTTGTATAAATACAAGTATAAGCAAAGTATGTATGTATTCAAGTATACCTCAAAATACAACCGCATATGAGGAATACAAGTTATACAACAAACTGAAACTAAATAAATCACTAAAAATTCATCCAAAGGTCGAATCAAGCATGCTTATAGCCTATAGAAAGCCAATAATCTATTGTAAAACATATCAAAATTTCACAAATAGATGACTTACCATTTAAAAGTTATGGCTAAAAGAAGTAGGCGCTAAAATTTCCAAGCAAATGCAAAGGCAGCAAAGCTCCTCTTCACTTCAGCCTTTGTTGTGATCACTTCCCTTCTCCAAATTGGACATGCAATAGCTTTTTAGAAAGCTCACTCCATCATCTAACTTGTTCTGAAATTTCGCATGCATGCCTCTCAAACTCCAGATTTTGTAGCTAGTTGATTCTACTCTTCAAACCCTAGCAATAATTTGCCCTCTTTGACACTTCACGGCTCATAAAACTTTCATCAAAGCTCCAAATGTATTGATTTTTGCTTTTGTAGAAAGCTTATACAAGCTTCTACAAGCACCTAAATTATCAAAAATATTGAAGAGACTGTCCGACTTGGGTGGTTGAACAAAGTTTCTGCCCCTCTTCGTCGGGTGGCAGCAAACCCTTTCCCACTCTCAAGCTCACAACTTTTGCTCTCCAACTCCAAATGCTACAAGAGATGTCTTGATAGATAGCTAACACAATCTTCCACACTCTCTATAAATTTTACTAAGAAAGAGTTGAAATCAAACTTGCAGTGGCAGCTCGAAGTTTCTACCCCTCTTCGTCAGGTGGCAGCAAACCTCACTCTACTAAAACAAGCATAACTTTTTGTTCACAACTCTAATACAAGCAAGTGAGTAGGTTCTAAAATCCTCACAACTTGAAGAACACACCTACCAATTTTCACTACAAACACTTCTATCTCCTCGGAGCTATCTCTCTCCAAAGTTCACTCTTCAAAAACTGCTTCTCTCTCTTGGTCTAACAAGAGGAGTATATCTCCCTTTCTTTCTATATTAGACTATGAGACGCCCACATGGGCAGCCAAATCCTATTAGATGGGCCTTATTCACCCCATGCTCTCCTTTCTTATCCTTCATAAGGTCCATTCTACCTCAAAAGTCAACAAGAAAGGTAAACAACCTTTACCTTTCTTCTACTTACAAAAGAGTCTATTCTAGGATATAAATAAGGTAGGAACAAAACAAATAGCCATCTTAATTCACTAACTAAGTGGCTATAATAAATCCTCTCCTTATAATATCTTCTAAAATAACCTCTAGCACTCACACATATATTAACAATAGATACAAGATTTTAAATATTTTTATACCTTAACGTATCGTCTTGATGTGACACACGTATTGACTGTGAGAGTTGAACAGTGAAGAATATTGGAGTAACAATTTATTTCGAGAGACGTTGTAGGTGAGGAATTATTTCCAGTGATTGGAGAAAGAAGCGGGTGTATGCAGTCTGTGAAAATGGTGTAATATTGCCAATTGTTGTTATGAATTTGAAAGAAGACAGAAGATTATAATAGGACTATTGGTAGAGGATTGTATCACAAAGTATCTTTTGTTGCGAAAGAGCTAAACCAGTATTTTAGAAAAAGGACGACAGTATTTTAGAGAAAGGCGTGTACGTGTGCATTGGACTCTAATGTTTAGTAGGTAGTTAGTTATGTGACCCTAACAGTTTAACTCAATGCGGATAGTCTCTTCCTATGTTCGAATCCCCCTTTACAGATTTATTCTAGGCAGTATTAGTAGAGTAAGTGAGACGAACGAGAACAACAATGATATACCAATCAAAGGTAGCAGAGAAGAAATTAAGGATGCAGCGGTTGATGGAGTTAGTTGTAGAAAGTTTGTCACACAACATATTGAGGATGTAGAAAAGATTTTGAAGAAGCTTGAGGAGGTAAATCTAATCCTATCCATTGACAAATCCAAGTTTGGAATTGAAGAAATTGTGGTAGTGGGCCATTTGTGTGGAAACTATGAAAAAAAGCCTAACTCAAAAAAGGTGGATGCTATTGCAAAAATGAAAGCTTGCAATAGTATTACTAAAGTGAGGAGATTCCTTAGGGCTTGTGTTTTTTATCAAATTTAAATACCTCATTTTGCTCATGTATTGAAATCTTTATATAAACTTTTGAGGAAGGGAAGCAAATTCAAATGGGACAAGGAACATAATGAGACTATGGATATTTTAAAAGGGATCCTAAAATCTCCACCAATTTTGAGGCAAGTGAACTATGATGATGGCCGATTGGTGATAATAATGGTGGATACAAGCCTAATTGCCATAGGTTGGACTGTTAGACAGAATGATGTAAATGAAAACAGATTTGCTATTAGATTTGGAGTAAGAATTTTGAAAGAGTGTCAGAGGACATATCCACAAGTGAAGAGAGAACTCTGGGGTGCAATTACAGCTTTAAAGATGGAACGAAATTACTTAATTGGAGCTAATATTATACTAGAGACTGATTGCCTACCTTTACTTGGTATGATTGCTAACTGTTCAACTCTGGATATTGCTATATTATCGTGGATTATTTTTATTAGATCACTTAATCCAATCCTTGTTTATATCAAAGGAAAGAAAAATGTAGTAGCGGATATGTTGTCAAGGGCTAAATATGTGGATGTAGAAGAAATGATGGTTCAAGAAGACTATGAGGAAGATGGCATTGAAGATGTGGGATATGTATCTACATTGAATAGTGAAAGAATGGAAGAAATTTTGCCTTTTAAAATTGGATTATATGATGGCATGCTAAAGGATATTGGACTCTATTTGAGTATTCTACAAAGGCAAGAAGGTTGGTCAGATAAAGGTTTTAAAACCATCAAACAGCATTCTTATGGATATTTCCTACGAGATGGATATCTTTGGAAAAGATCGAAGAAAAAAGATGAAATACCATTAAAGGTGGTTGGAGATACTTTTACTAAGAGTTGGATTCTTAAAAAATTCCATGATACTCATTGGGCTGATAGGACCACCTATAGTATAGTAACAGGCTATATGCCAATGAAACTCATGTTGGAAGAAAAGCCAATTATGCCTACAGAAGAAATTTTTCCTACATGATTATTTCTGTCTTAGAAAGATGGAATATCTAAAGAAAGGCTACTAGAGATTCAAATCCAACAAATTGAGAGATCACATGAGGATCAAAAATTAGTATTAGAGAGGTTAAAAGCAGCAAGGATGAATAACAAAGAGAGATTTGATAAAAATCACCGGTTGAGATTAAAGCCTATCCAAGAAGGTGATTAGATAGTGGTTTTTGATAGTACTTCTGAGCATCAACATAGTACCCAATAGAAGTTTGCTCGGAGATGGTTGGGACCATATGTAGTAGTAACTGTCTATAATAATGGTACTTATTTTCTTCGAGAATTGGATGGAACCTTGATCTAGATACCAATAGCTGCTAAACGAGTAAAGGTTTTTTGGAGAAGGGATGAAAGGCTTTTGATTGAAGGATTTTATGAACATTTATCGGATCCACAAGCAAATCAAGAAAGTGAAGAATAGGAGGAAGAGATGGAACAAGATGAAGATTGAATGTTGGCACATGCCGGAGGGTGTACAGGTTTGGAGTGGGTGGATGTCGTGTTATAAATGGTTATAATGTATAAAAACCAACTAAATTACTTAATATATTAATAAGTTCTAGTGTGATCTAGAATGGTTAGTAAACTAATTTAGATAGAGTTGATAGAAACTATATTTGATTATTTTTATTTTTTTGGCTACAGAGTTTAAGTTATATGGAATCTAGATATTTAGTATAATATTCTAAGAGTTGAAATTGGGCCTAAGGATGAAAATTCAAACCACCAATGTAAAAAAATGGATGGATGAAGAGTAGGAATGGGGGCCTTCACTCCCATTGGCCGATGGTCATGCCCAATGGGCTTCTAGGGGCTGTCTGCCGCCTTCTTGAGGTCTGGAGCAACTTTGAGACGGCCATTTGAAGAACAAAGATTAGGGTCACAAAGATTAGGATTTTAGGTATAATGTGAGCATAAAAAATAGGCAAATTGGAGTTGGGATAAGAAAGATATAGTTGTTTAAAGTTAAGGTTAAGATTTGGTACATATTGTTGCTCTTTTCAAGATATACAAAGTTGTACAAGAGCTTTTGGAGATTGGGAGGTGCAGTTGGAAAGGCGATTTCAAGGCCTATAATTTTTGTAAAGAAATAGCTACTTCTGGAATTTGAACAAAGGAGATATTGTGGATTGAAGTCAAGGCATCTAATTCCAAAGGAAGTAAATTTACTATTTATTCATAGTGATGGTTTGAGCCATATCTTGCTCTTTTAGACGAGTTTTTAACTCAAAATTTTTAAGGGTGTGTATTATTGTGTTAAAAAACTATATACCAAATTTTGGAGCGTTTGAATGCTGGAATTATGAGATATGAAGAATTTTGCATGTAGTTGCCAATAATCAAGGGTTTGAAACTACCGTAACATTATCAATGATATCTAACGATTGACAATGAAACTACAATCGAAATTTGTTGTGGTAGTTGTTAAGAATACATTAGTACTTATTGGAAAATTTGAGCTAGTTTGGATGGTCCAATTAGAAGATATGTATTGTTAGGTTTCGAGTAAAATCCTTCTCAAGGTTAAATAAGGTTTTAGTGTGTTTTATCAAACTTGGGTGCTCTTGTGCATCTAAGACTTTTGTATGTGATGTAATTGGTCCCAAAAAAGGCAAAATATATATATATATATTTTTATATATATAAATTTGGAATTTCTCTTATCTTGTAACTTATTTGAGAAAATTAGTTGCAGCCAGAAGCCCGGTGCTTTTTTGAGGCAAACCCTCTCTTCCTCGACAGCGGATCTTGAGATATCTTGAAAATCCTAATAATTGCTTCAAATCCTTGTCTTTATATACCTGCATACAAATTTCTTTATATCTCACAAAATATAAGCTCAAATGCCACAAAATTTGTATTTATAACTTTTTAACACAAAATGTCATATTTTCTAAGAAGTTTGAGCCAAAAATTTGTCCGAAAGTTCAAGTTATGGCTCCAACCATTACTATGAATAAAACCGCTCACTTACTACCTTTGATTTAGCAGCACCACCTTCAATGCCCTATAGCTCTTTCATATGAACTTCAAATGCAATAATTCCTTTATAAAAGATGTGGGTCTTGAAATTGCCATTTTAGCTGCACCTTCCAATCTCCAAAAGCTATTGTAAAACTCCTCCTATACTCAAAAGAGTAATAGTATGTCTCAAATTGACACCTTAACTTCAAGAGGCTATAACTTCTTTACCCTAACTTCAAATCCTTTAATTTTTTGGAGACAAATTGTACCCACAATCCTAAAATTTATAATCCTAGCTTCTAATCTCTGAATGTCCTCCTTGAAGTCGCCAAAATCCTCCTTAAGGTTGTAGGCAACCTCCTCAAAGTCCATTGGACATGGTATTTGACCAATAGGGATGAAGTTTTCCATTCTTTGCCTTCATCCGACCATGCCTTGCTTTCATCCTTTTCAATTAGTCTCCTATTAGCTTAAATTTTCATCCTTAAGCTCCCACCTTCTCTCAAGGCTTCATACTAATCATTTAGATCTTATAATTTTTATATATCATAATCAAAATAAATAAAAATAAAATAAAATAAAGTTTCTTCTATCAACCATTTTTAATTTAATTTACTAATCATTCTAATACACATCTAGATTCATAAATATATAATATGTTTTAACTAATATTTACATATTATAAGTAATTACAATACTACAATATCCAGCCACAATAGAGATTGCGAGGCTGAACATCTCAACACCCCAAATTAATCAAGGTCTCTTTCTCTCAGCTCAACCTTCTCATTACTTTACAATATCTTTATTTCTTGGTATTGAAAAATTACAAACCAATGTTGTACTAGACTCAAGAGCATCTGCTTGTTTTTTAGATGAAGAATTTGCCAAGCTTCACAAATTTCTTTTTGTGAAGAAATCAAAGCCTGTTCATATAGAAGTCATAGATTGCCAACCTTTGTCTTTTGGCGATGTTACTCATGAAACTAAACCATTGAAGGTATGTCTTGAAAATCATGAAAGTAGCATTGTATTTAATATTATCAAGATCCTTTCATGTCCAATCATTTTGGGACTATCCTGGCTTGATAAATATAATCCATTGATAGATTTGAGGTTGCAAAAAGTAACATTTCTAACAAAATCCTTAATGGTGGAATGTGCCAAGATAGTGTCTAGAAACAAATCTTTATTCATAAGTGTTAAAGTTTAAGAAAGAGTTACTTGGAGTTTAACCATAGTAAGTTTCTAATAGTCAAAAGTCAACTAGGGATTAAGTGGCGGCTAGGGTCTCGACAGGCGGTAAGGTTTAAGGTCTTGACAGGCAGCTGGATTTAGGGTCTCGGTAGGCGGCTGGCTTTTAGATGAATGTAGATGAAGCCTATGTACTTTGGATGTGAACTCCACTTATAAGTAAAGGGTGTTGGAAGTGAGAGCTATCTCATTCCGCACTTCTCTTTGTGTGCAACCTTGCTGATGCTAAGTGTTGTGGCTTCTAACTTCTAGTTCTTTAACAGGTTATGGGCCCACTCACATTTGCTTGTGAGTTTTAGAAGTTTTATGAAGTCTTTGTTGTTGTGCGGAATAGGTCTTATGGTGTTTGCTAATGTTAGAGTTTGTATGATCTTAGCTTATGTTATGACAAGAGGAGGTTCTGATTTGTAAGCTTAGAGATCTCTAACATTGCTTTGTGGGTTCTTATCTCCTTGATAGTGAGTTTAAGACCATTGTGAAAGACCTTGATAGTGTCTTTATGTGTTATTGAAACTGTTTCATTAACCTTCTGCATTTCATTAAATAGTGAGTTGAAAGAGTGAAAGAACTTGATTGAGAGGTTCATAAGAGTGCATATACTGATTAGAAGCTTTAGAAGATCACTTAAGAGTGCTTTGAGTGAGAAATCACTCTTTTGTTCACAAGAGGATATTCTGAGTTTCTGCTAGTGCAAATTTGTGATTTTAGATCACATAGGAACTTCTTTTCTCAATATTCTTTGATACACTACTTCTTAGAAATGGCTTCTAGTGAGGGTGAAGGTTTGAGAGTGATTGAGAAGTTTAGAGGTGACAATTTCTATCACTGGAAGGTGAAAATGGAGCTTTTGTTGGCATCTTTGGACCTTTGGGACATTGTAGATGAAAGTGAAGACCCTCCATGCATAGATGCAAGTATTAAGGAGAAGAAGGACTTTAAAAGACGTGAAAAGAAGGCTTTTGGCATGATTGCCACAAATGTGGATGAAGCCAACTTTTCACACATTATCCATTGCAAAGGACCAGCGGAAGCATGGAAGACTCTTTGCAACATTTATGAGAGCAAGAACTTGTCCAACATCCTTTTTACAAGGAGGAAATTCTTCACTTGCAAGATGGAAGAAGGTGAAGACCTTATGGCTCACGTCAACAAGGTAAAGGCTCTTGCAAATCAACTAGCTATTGTTGACAAACCTTTAGAAGATGGTGATATTGTCATGACCTTGCTCATGAGCCTTCCGGAGTCTTATAACTATCTTATAGTAGCATTGGAGTCCATCAAGTTGAAGGAGCTTACAATGGACTATGTGACGGCAAGACTTGCACATGAAGTGACCAAAAGGAAAGAAAAGGAGCATCAAAGTGAAGACTCGGCTCTCTTCTCAAGACAAGGTAAAGGTACCTATTCAAACCAACGTGACAATAGAAGGAGTAACGTGAAAACTTGCTTCATTTGCGGAAAATCAGGTCATTTTGCAAGAAATTGCTACAAGGCCAAGAAAGGAGACAGAGAGAATGCTAACAATGCACATGATGAATTTGGAGGAGATGACTTTGCATTCATGGCAAGTGAAGGCACTTCTATGGCTGCCATGTCTAAGTGGATTATTGATTCAGGTGCTACCAAGCACATGACTCCATACAAGTGTTCTTTTAACACTTATGAAGAAATTCCAGTAACAAATGTTTGGTTAGGAGACAATGGCATGGTACAAGCTGTTGGAATTGGCTCCATTGTGGTGGAGATTGTTGTGAAGAATGAAACCAAGAGGATCAGATTGAAAGAAGTCCTACATGTGCCAAAGATGAAGAAGAATCTTCTTTCGGTGAGCAAACTTGTGTCAAGTGGTTGTAAGGTTCAATTTGATATGAATGGATGTTTTGTGAAGACATTGGATGGAGATAATGTTTTAAAGGGCTTTAGAGATGGCAACCTTTACATTCTCAATTGTAAGAAGGTGAATGGAGTTGAAGTAGCAGCATTTGCTGAATTTCCAAAAGATGAAGACAAGTTTGGAATTTGGCATCGACGCCTTGGTCATTTGAATGCCAAAAGCATGAAGGAGCTCAAATCTATGGTAGTTGGCTTAGATCTTGGTCAATCATACAACAATGCCACGACTCTAGCTTGTGAAGGTTGTATTCAAGGCAAGCAACAAAGGGCCTCATTTCCAAGTGGAGTAGCAACACGAGCAAGTAAGTTGTTGGAGATTGTGCATTCAGATGTTTGTGGACCTATGAAGACACCATCAATTGGAGGAGCAAGGTACTTTGTCACATTTATTGATGATTTTTCAAGAAAGGTGTGGATTTTTATCCTTAAAGCCAAGAGTGAGTGTTTCTCAAGATTTAAGGAGTTTAAGGCACATGTGGAAAAGCAATGTGAATGCAAGATCAAGGTATTACGCACAGACAATGGTGGTGAGTATTTGTCAAAACATTTTGATGAGTACTTGAAGATTCAAGGTATTGTAAGACAAACGTCTACTCCTTACACTCCACAACAAAATGGAGTTGCTGAAAGAGCAAATCGCACCATTGTGGAGATGGCAAGGAGTATGCTTCATGCTCAAAATCTTGGATATGAATTTTGGGCGGAAGCTGTGGTGAATGCAGTATACACAAGGAATAGGTGCCCTACAAGTGCACTCACATCAATGACTCCACAAGAAGCTTGGAGTGGGAAGAAACCTTGTGTTTCACACATGAGGACATTTGGATGCATTGCTTATGCAAAGATACCAGATTGTATGAGGTCCAAGCTTGAAGCAAAAGGTACAAAATGTGTATTTGTTGGATATTGTGAAGGTACAAAGGCATATAGGCTAATGTGTTTGGATACCAAGAAGATCATCAAAAGTCGTGATGTTGAGTTTATTGAGCATAAGAGTGCTTATGAGCACTTGGAGATGTGTCCAAGTGGGAGTAATGGTGTGTTTGTGGACACATCTTTAAATCTAGCAAAGAAAGAAGAAGAAGATGAAGACAATGAAGATAGTGGAGACATGAATGAAGGTGAAGAGCTAAAGAAGATGGAGAAGAAAGTCTCTTTGATTCCTAAGACCAACAGTGAAGGAAATGAAGATGTTGAAGATGATGATGATGAGGAGTATCAACCTTTGAGTGAGAAAAGACAAAGTTTAAGAAAGAAGAAGCTTGGAAGAGTGGTTGGAGTACATGAAGGTGAATCTTCTTCAAATGAAAGGAGATATCCTATGAGGGAAAGAAGACCACTTGGTGAATGGTGGAAGAACCATATTTTTCCTCAAGTAAGTGAAGAACATGCCAATGTTGCACTCTTTGCTGATCCATTGTCTTTATGTGATGCAATGAAGTCCACAGATGCTATCAAGTGGGAGAAGGCTATGGAAGAAGAATACAAATCTCTCATGGACAATAGAACATGGGAATTGACTCAACTTCCACCAAATCGATCTTCTATTGGTTGTAAGTGGGTATTTAGAACCAAAAGGGATGCAATGGGCAATGTTGTGAGATATAAGGCAAGATTAGTTGCCAAAGGATATTCACAAGTTGCTGGTGTTGATTTCAATGAGACATATGCTCCCGTGGCTAAATTCACCACTATCAGAACCATTGTGGCAATTGGGGCAGCAATGGACTTGGAGATGCATCAAATGGATGTGAAGACGGCTTTCTTGAATGGAGAGTTGGAAGAAGACATCTATATGGATCAACCTCAAGGATATGTTGAAGAAGGCAAACAACATCTTGTTTGTAAGTTGAAGAAATCATTGTATGGACTCAAGCAATCACCAAGGGCATGGTACCAACGGATTGATACATTCTTTGTGAATGAAGGGTTTGTAAGGAGTGAGGCAGATCATTCCATGTATGTGATGCAATCTCAAGAGTTCCTATTGATTGTAATCCTTTACGTTGATGATTTAATCATCTTGGCTAACAATGTGAAAAAGTTGAATTGGATGAAGGCCATATTAGAAAAAGAATTTGAAATGAGTGATTTGGGAGAACTTCACTATTGCTTAGGAGTGGAGTTCATAAGAGATCGTGAAAACAAGACCATTACAATGAGTCAAAGCAAGTACATTGAAGAAGTGTTGAAACGATTCAACATGGAGGAGTGTAAGCCCATTGGAACACCTTTGGAGGCAAATTTGAAGTTGATGAAGCTCACGGATGAGGAGTTTGCTCAAGTTGAAGGTGAGATGCAAAGTATTCCATACAAGGCAGCAGTTGGCTCACTTATGTATGCAATGGTGGCCACAAGAGTGGATCTTGCATATGCGGTGAGTGTTGTGAGCCAACACATGTCTAAGGCTGGACCTTTGCATTGGGCAACGGTAAAGAGGATATTGAGGTACTTAAAAGGTACTAAAGACTTCAAATTATGCCTTGGTGGTAAGAACATTGATTTGCAAGGTTATTGCGATGCGGATTGGGCTGGAGATGTAAATGATAGAAGATCCACAACGGGATATGTGTTCTTTATTGGAGTGGGAGTCATTTCATGGAATTGCAAGAGACAACCTACCATTGCAAGATCAACCATGGAGGCTGAGTACATGGCAGCAAGTCATTGTGCAATGGAGGCTTGTTGGATAAGGCAACTCTTAGAAGACATTGGATTAGTGCAAACAGAAGCAACTCCAATAATGTGTGACAATCAAGGATGTCTTGCATTTGCCAAGAATCCAAAGCACCATTCAAGAACGAAGCACATTGATATTCAACATCATTTCATACGAGAGAAGATTGAAGATGGTATAATAGATATGAAGTATTGTACTACAAAAGAGATGCTTGCTGATGTGCTTACAAAGGCATTAGTGAAGGATAGACACCACGAGTTGATAAAGGCATTAGGCTTAAAAGCCTTTTGACAATTAGAAAAGTGGGAGTGTTAAAGTTTAAGAAAGAGTTACTTGGAGTTTAACCATAGTAAGTTTCTAATAGTCAAAAGTCAACTAGGGATTAAGTGGCGGCTAGGGTCTCGACAGGCGGTTAGGTTTAAGGTCTTGACAGGCGGCTGGATTTAGGGTCTCGGTAGGCGGCTGGCTTTTAGATGAATGTAGATGAAGCCTATGTACTTTGGATGTGAACTCCACTTATAAGTAAAGGGTGTTGGAAGTGAGAGCTATCTCATTCCGCACTTCTCTTTCTGTGCAACCTTGCTGATGCTAAGTGTTGTGGCTTCTAACTTCTAGTTCTTTAACAATAATTGGAAGGGCCTTCATGAAGGAAGCCAAGCATAATACACCTCTTGTCATCTTTGCAACACCAGCTTGAAAAGATGCAACTCCAACTTTGATTATTTCGGAGTAGTATGAAGAATTCAAAGATGTCTTTGAAAAGAAGAATGTTGACATGCTACCAGAGCATCGACCATACGATTGTGCTATAGATCTCTAAGAGGATGCACAACCACCACTTGGCCCAATGTATAATTTATCACAAGACGAGCTCTGAGCATTAAAGGATTACATTGAAAAGAATCTTGCAAAGAACTTCATTTGGCATTCTAAATCTCTAACAAGTGCACCTATCCTCTTTGTAGAGAAAAAAGATGGGTTATTATGAATATGTGTGGATTATCGAGGCTTAAACAAGATCACTCTCAAGAATCGATATCCATTACCACCAATATCTGGACTCTTGGAATAACTTTGTGAAGCCAAAATATATACCAAAATAGATCTTTGTGGAGCTTATAATCTTATATGAGTAAAGGCGGGAGATAAATGGAAGACAACATTTCGGATGAGGTATGGACATTTTGAATATAATGTCATGTCTTTTGGATTGACCAATGTACCAGCTATATTTCAATATTTGATGAATGATATTTTTTAAGAGTATTTGGACAAATTTGTTGTTTGTTACCTCGATGATATTTTGATCTATTCCAAGAATATTCAAGAACATGAGGGTCATGTGAAGCTAGTGTAACAAAAACTTTGGAATGCGAGATTGTATGTCAAATTAGAAAAATGCATATTCCATCAACCAAAGGTAGAATTTCTTAATTATATTATTTCAGACAAAGGATTGTTGATGGATCAAAAGAAGGTTCAAGCAGTAACGGATTGGGCTATATCAAAGACGGTACAACACAAGCAATGTTTTCTTGGATTTGTTAACTTCTATTGTATTTTCATCAAAAACTATTCACAAATTGTAGTCCTATTAATGCGGTTGACATCAAAAGACAAACTCGAGTGGAGTACCCAAGCACAAGAGACTTTTCAAGACTTAAAGTTGGTATTTATGACAACTCCTATCTTGGTACATCCCGACTCTATAAAGGCCTTCTATTTGGAATCAGATGCTTCTAATTTTGCGCTAAGAGTTGTATTCTCACAGATGGGAAAGGATGATAAATTTCACCTGGTTGCATTCTACTCAACAAAGTTTTTGGCAGCAGAAATCAACTATGAAATTTATGATAAGGAGTTGCTTGCAATAGTTGATTCCTTCTAAGAGTGTCATCATTTATTAGAGGGTGTTGCACATCCGATGACTATATATACAGATTACAAGAATTTGGAATATTTTACAATAGCTCGGGTTTTAGAATCGTCGCCAACTTCAGTGGAATATGTCATTATCTTGATTCGACTTCATCATCACATATCGGCGAGGAAGATAGCAAGGATTATTGGATGGGATATCAAAGAGATCATATCTAGTACCTAAGGTTGGAGATGCAGCATTTAATTAGTAGTGTAAAACTTTGCTACAACCAAAACAGTTTTGCCTCCGCACTACCTCCATAATCATATCAATTGATGTTGATTTTTTAGAATAAGTCCGTGGAACATTAGCTGTGGACTCATTAATCTTGGATGTGAAGCAGCGCTTTGACAAAGACAAGTTTAAGATTGAGGATATGTTATTATATTTTGAAGATCGACTATACATTTCGGAAGGATCAATTTGACTTTGTATTCTTCAATCTCGACATGACTTCCCAATCGCAAGTCCCTTCGGATTCAACAAAATAATAGAGCTTATTTCTCAAGACTTTTGGTAGCCTCAAATGTGAAAGATAGTGAAGAACTTTGTGTTATCATGTAGCCTTTGTTCAAGATCGAAGAATCCTCGACATCGCCCTTATGAGCTTTTACAATCTCTGCCAATTCCAAAGTGACCATGGTCTTTAATATCTATGGACTTCATCATAGATTTGCCACCTTCTACAATACTTGATGCTATCTATGTGGTGGTAGATCGGTTTATAAAGATGACATATTTTGTTCCATACAGAAAGATAACTTCTTGTGAAGAAATAATAAAATTATTTATTGATAATATATATTGGTATCATGGTTTACCAGATGACATTATTTCAGACCGAGGGCCTCAATTTATATTAAAGTTTTGGAGGTCGCTTTTTGACATACTTAGGATAGATATCAAATTCTCTTTTGTCTTCCATTCTCAAACTGATGGGCAAATAGAACGAGTTAATCAAATCTTGGAGCAATATCTACAATGTGCAATCAACTATCAACAAGATGATTGGACTACATATCTACCATTTGTAGAATTTGCATACAATAATTCGGTCCTTGTTTCAACCTAATAAACACCTTTCTTTGTAAATTATGGATATCATCCAAAACTTGATTTGTTGGATAAATCTAAAGATGAAAATCCAGCAGTTGAAGACCTTGCAAAGCATTTAATGGAGATTTAGACCACCTTGAAGCTTCAGTTACAAGTAGCTCAAGACTCATACAAAGCTTCTGCAGACAAATTTTGGAAAGATTCTCATGCTTTTCAAATTAGAGATAAGATTTGGCTCTTGCGATGAAATATCAAGACCACTCGACCTTGTGATAAGTTGGATTATAGGAGGTTGG
The DNA here is from genome assembly GCA_036785485.1 of Physcomitrellopsis africana. Lineage (NCBI taxonomy): Eukaryota > Viridiplantae > Streptophyta > Bryopsida > Funariales > Funariaceae > Physcomitrellopsis > Physcomitrellopsis africana. The sequence goes on along the minus strand of JAWRVF010001560.1, from coordinate 41,018 downwards.
GACCATTTTGCATTTAGGAGCAAATCAATCCGATGGCTTATCGGCTAAAACTACCCACATCCTTGAAGGTACATCCAATCTTTCATATTTCTCTTCTAGAAGCTTATAGCGAATCAACTTTACTAGGACGGATACAGCCACCACTACCTTGTGTTGAAATCGAGGACCACATGGAATATGAGATAGAATAAGTCCTTGATTCACGATGGAGATAGGAGAAGTTGGAATATTTAATTCAATGGCGTGGCTATGATGTAAACGAGCAGACTTGAGAGCTAGCAAAAAATGTAACAAATGCATCATAAAAGGTACAAGAATTTCATCAATGATATCCTGATAAACAAAAAATCGGCCACTGACAAAACGTGAAGATGAAGCCTTCTCCGAAGAAATGTATAAACATGATCTAGATCTTATCAAAATATAATTTGTTGCATTCTGCTTTCTTGTAGTATCAAGATATCTAATCTTAGGGTGTATTTAGATATGGCTGGTGGAAATGAAGATACTGCACTAGTGATGCCATCTCAACCAAGTAGCTCACGGCGTCGACTTCAAGATGAAGAATTAGAAGAACTAAGAAGACATTAAAGAATAGCAAATATTAGGTCACTCGTGATTGTCTTTGAAGCTAAACCAATTCATAAAGATAGTGGCAAAATGATATTTTCTACGTCCATGACAGAACCAAAAGTTGATGAATAAAAATGATGTTAAGGACATAATTATCAAAATCTTCTAGAACATTCTAGAAGGTTCGTAGAATTCTCTAGAACCTCCCAGAATCTTCTAGCATCTTCCAAATAGATAGAAGTTGCTTGAGAAGCTTCTTAGTTGGTAGAAGTTGCTTGAGAAGCTTCTAATTGGTGGAAGTTGCTTGAGAAGCTCCCTAATTGGTGGAAGTTACTTGAAAAGCTTCCTAATTGGTGGAAGTTGCTTTAGAAGCTCCTTAGTTGGTGGAAGTTTCTTGAAAAGCTTCTTAGGTAGGAATATATATTGGAGTCGAGGCTGAAGAGTTCTTCTGTCTTGACAACACATCTCTTGGAGCTCTAGCTCACCTCTCTGGTGTTGTTATTGTACTCATCTAATTAAAGTAGTTCTTGCCACTTCTTCTTGAACTTCTTGTTTAGACTTTTAGACTATATTCTACGTCCATGACAGAACCGAAGGTTGATGAATAAAAATCAAGAGAAGCAAACTACCACTCCGATGGAATTAGGGCCTTCTTTTTCCTATTTAGGTAAGAACACCGCATTACCTAAGAAAAAAAGAGAGAAGGAAAATGAGAAAGAAGATTCAAAGAAGGATAAAATTAAGAATCCAAAAATTAAATTAAAGTTGGATATTGAATCCTTTGTTGATATAAAAGATATTTTTGAAGAGAAGATTTTAGATGCCAAAATTGAATTTTTTTTAAAAGAGGTTCTTGGTATAGCCAAGAAAGAATTTCATGAGCTCATCATTGATGTCATTAAGAGGAAGAGGCAAATGACATCTAAAACAATGATGATGAAGGCATTGGCGGATGCAAAGGATGCGGAAGAAAAAAAAGAGGTACAAGTATTTATCTTATCTTGTGATAATAAAGAAAAAATTACACAAATTCAAGGGCACAAAACTTCTAATATTAATGATATGAATGTATCTAGAAATGAGGAAGAATTTAGTAAGAAAAAAGGATTTAATACCTTTGATACTTCCACCAACAAAATAAATATGAAAGAGATTAAATTAATTGGATGTGGAGTGGAAAAGGCCAAAGGTAAAGAATGTAAATAAGTAAAGGCCTCTATTTGTAAATATGAAAGGACAAGAGTTGAAGAGAAATCTGCATTTTCTCATACATATTAGGCTAGGGCTATTGAATAAAGCAAAGCTTGAAGTCACAACTCTTAGCATCAGCAAGGTTGTATACAAAGAAAAGTGTGGAGTAAGATGTCTCTTACTTCCAATATCCATTATTTATAGGTGGTGGTTGTATCCCTTAACGACAACATCCATCTTTTTATTTTTATATTCATCAAAGAATATACCAAGTATATCCTTTGATATCTTATCTTCTATATGAATATGCCTTTAGCATATCCAATATGCTCTTAGGATCCTTTGGCATCTCACCTACCTCAAGTATATTCTAAGGTATCTATTTTATATTCTTATTTAGTCTGTGGATATTTCCTAGGATATCCTTTATCCTTTTGACCTTATCTCGTGGCCCTTGGCTTTATTCTTTGTTCTTAGGATGGCCTTTCCAATCACCAAGAGACAACCCTTTGACTATTAGCAATCTACCTAAGGTAATATCCATTACTTGATAACTTATTCTACTATTATCTATTTATTTTAATATATCTTAATACTCCCACTTTGCTATTAGTCAAAGGCTTTTCAAGCCTAATGCCTTTATCAACTCATGGTGTCTATCCTTTATTAATGCCTTTGTAAGCACATCAATAAGCAAGAACTCTTTAGATTGCATCACATACAATGAGTGATGAGCCTCATTCCTTACAAAACCTTCATTGACAAAAAATATGTCAATATGTTGGTACCATGCTCTTGGTGATTACTTCAATCCATACAAAGATTTCTTCAATTTGCACACAAGGTGTTCTTTACCTTGTTGTACAAATCCTTGAGGTTGATCCATGTAGATGTCTTCTTGTAATTTTCTATTCAAAAAGGCTATCTTTACATCCATTTGGTGTATTTCCAAGTTCATTGCTGCCCCAATAGCTACAATGGTCCTAATGGTGGTGAATTTGGCAACAGATACATAAGTCTCATTGAAATTAACACCAGCAACTTGTGAGTATCCTTTGGCAACTAATCTTGCCTTGTGCCTCACCACCACACACATTGCATCTCTTTTAGTCCTAAACATCCACTTAGAACCAACACTAGATCGATTTGGTGGAAGATGAGTCAATTCCCATGTACCATTGTCTATGAGAGATTAGTACTCTTCTTCCACAGCCTTCTTCCACTTGATTGCATCTTAGGACTTCAAAGCATCACACAAAGATGACTCAGCAAGAAGAGCCACATTTGCATGTTCTTCACTTACTTGAGGAAAGATGTGGTTCTTCTACCATTCTCTAAGTGGTCTTCTTTCCCTCAAAGGATATCTTCTTTCATTTGAAGAAGAAGATTCACCTTGCTCTTTTCTAACCTTCTTCTCTCTTAAAACTTGTCTTTTCTCATTCAAAGGTTGATACTCCTCATCATCATCGTCATCATCTTCAACACTTTCATTTCTTTCATTGCTGATTTTAGCAATTGTAAAAACCTTCATCTTTTCAATCTTTTTCTCATCTTCAATCACATCTCCACCATCTTCATCATCTTCATTGTCTTCATTGTCTTTCTTTGTTGAATTTAAAGATGTGTCTACAAACACACTATTATTCCTACTTAGACACATCTCCAAGTGCTCACAAGCACTCTTATATTCCAAAAATTCTACATCACGACTTTTGATGATCTTTTTAGTATCCAAACACATTAGCCTATATGCCTTGGTACCTTCATAATATTCCAAAAATATACATTTTGTACCTTTTACATCAAGCTTGGACCTCAAACAATCCAGTGTTTTTGCATATGCAATGCATCCAAAGGTCTTCATATGTGAAATACAAGGTTGTCTTCCACTCCAAACCTCTTGTGGTGTCATTGATGCAAGGGCACTTATTGGACACCTATTTCTTGTATATACGGCATTCACCACAGCTTCCGCCTAAAACTCATAACCAAGGTTTTGAGCATGAATCATGCTCTTTGCCATCTCTACAATGGTTCTATTTGCCCTTTCAGCAACACCATTTTGTTATGGAGTGTATGGAGATGTGGTTTGTCATTCTTCAAATAAACATCAAATTGCTTAGACATGTACTCACCTCCATTGTCCATCTGCAACACCTTGATCTTGTACTCACTTTGTTTTTCAACAAGTGCTTTGAACTCCTTAAACATCCAAAAGCACTCTCTCTTGGCTTTAAGAATGTAGATCCAAATCTTTCTTAGAAAGTCATCAATGAAAGTAAGGAAGTACCTTGCTCCTCCAATACTTGTGGTCTTCATAGGTCCATATACATCAGAATGGACAATCTTCAATAACTTTGTAGCACGTTGTCGTATGACGTGGCCTTCTATCTCGGAATACACTGGGTACATGGCTGTAGAGAGTTTATTTGAAACTTGATGGCAAAATCCAATAGGTCTTTTGTCCTCAATAAAAAAGACAAATAATTCAAAAATCTCACAAAAGAGAAGTTATATATGTAAACCCTCATGTATTCAAGTAAGTTTGTACAAAAAGGGTTCAAATTTCCACAAAAACCCTTCAAAGCTTTATTTACCCACAAGGACCTATTTCTTGCTGAACTTTAGAGTCCAATAACTCTTGATCCAACCGTTCAGTTTCTATAAAATTTAGTTCAAAGTGTAGATAATTTTCTTAAGTTTCATTACAAGAAAGAATCAATAGCAAATTCATTTCTAATCGTCTGATATCTCAAAATTCCTAGCAGGTACTTAAAACCCTAGCTCAGAGACACCCGAGCACTATTTTCCTTATATCTCACAAACCCAAAATCCTAATGCCACAAAATTTTTGCACATAGTCTTGTGACATAAGTATATACACTCTTAAAAATTTTGAGCCAAAAATCTATGAAATTGCCTAAGGTATAGTTCAAAATGTAACCACTATGTAAGCAGGTCACTTACTTCCCTTAAGTTTGTAAGCACTAACTTCAACTCCCAATATCTCCTTCATTCAAGCTTGGATTTTATCAAGCCATACATAACAAGTGTAGCCGTAAAAGTGCTCTCTCTAACCCCAGTCGCCGATCTTCGATTTCTTTCTGTATGCGCGAGTTATACCCAAAAGAGTGACAGTAGGTCCAAAATCAACACCTTAACTTTGGGCGCCTATAACTTCTTCATAAAAAGTGCAATTCACACAAAATTTGCACCTAAACCAGATCCAAAAACCTAAACCTTATGTTCCTAGCCTTTGATGTTCGACTCCCTTCCAAAAACAAACCCTAACTCTTAATAAACCCTCGGGCAGCTTCCTTAAAGCCCATTGAGCATGATTTTTGGCCAATTAGAATAGAGATTTCTATCATCCACCTCTATTCATCCACATGCATGGCCAAACTACCCTTTTTATACTAAAAATCCTTTTCTAATCCTTCTTCTTATAAGATTTACATACTTGGTGCTTTAAGCACCAAATAAAAGAAGTAAATAAGATCTTAAGGATCACCAATGTCTAACATAGGTGATTTAAGATATATACAAGTTACTATCAATATAAAATTAACTTCAAAAGTCACTACTAAAAGAAAAATAAGGTTGTATAAATCTTAATAATAATCCTTTTAATAGATCCTTTCTAAACTAGCAACCTAATCATATCCTATAAGCAATAAAATCTACTGATATGACTTTCATTTAGCTAAGTAATAAATTGTACATTAAATATACATGTATAATTTTTTCACATAATAGCCAAACCACAACACGACAATGTGTTACCACACCACTTGGAAATGAAGCCCTGTATTATTTGTCTTATATGCAACCTTCACATCCAAGTTGCATTGCATTTTGACTTGTTTTGCCAAGGTCTAAACCACTTACCATAGACTTGAATTTTATTATGCTCTTCATATTCAAATGGCCAAGGCAATGATGCCATATATTCAACTTGTCTTCATTGGATGTAAACTCAGCAAATGTGGCTACTTCCACTCTATTCACCTTCTTGCAGTTGAGGTAGTACAAATTTTCCTCTCTAGAGCCTTTGGCAACCATGTTTCCATTCAAGGTTCTTACAAAACATCCATTCATATTGAATTGAACCATAAAACCTCCTATTACAAGTTTATTCACCGAAAGTAGATTTTGCTTCATCTTTGGTACATAGAGGACGTCTTTAAATCTGATCCTATTGATTTTTCTATTCACCACCACCTCCACTATAATGGATCCAATTCCAATGGCTTTACATGTACTACTATCCGCCAAGACATATTTGATGCTGGAATTGCCTCATAAGTGTCAAATGAACACTGATAAGATGTCATATGCTTAGAACTCCCTGAATCCACAATCCATCTTGCCATGGCAGCCATAGAGGTTCCATTTGATGCCATGAATGCATAATCTTGTCCTCCAAACTCATGTTGCATGCTATTCGCATTCTCCATCTCCATCTTTTTGCCTTTATAATAATTTCAAGAAAAATATCGTACTTTGCGACAAATGAAACAAGTTTTGACATTATCTTGTTGACTTGAGTAGTTTTCTTTGCCTTGACGTGAGTAGAATGTTGAATCTTCACCTTGAGGCTCTTTTTCTTTCTTCTTGGTCACTTCATGGGCAAATCTTGCCGTGACATAGTCCATAGTAAGTTTCTTTAAATGAATGGATTCCAAAGCCACAATAAGGTAGTTGTAAGACTCTGGCAAGCTCATAAGTAGAGTCATAACAACATCACACTCTTCTAAGGGCTTGTCTACAATTGCAAGTTGATTTGCAAGTGCCTTCACCTTATTGATGTGTGCCATAAGGTCTTCATCTTCTTCCATCTTGCAAGTAAAGAACTTCCTCTTTGTATAGCTGATGTTGGGTAATTTTTTGCTCTCATAGATGTTACAAAGAATCTTCCATACTTCCGCTGGTCCTTTGCAAGAAATAATGTGGGAGAAGTTGGCTTCATTAACATTGGCTGCAATCAATCCAAAAGCCTTCTTTTTACAACGTTTATATTCCTTCTTCTCCTTCATATCAGCATCCATACTTGGAGGCTCTTCACTTTCATCTACAATATCCCAAAGATCTAAAGAGGCCAACAAAAGTTCCATTTTCACCTTCTAATGGTAGAAATTTTCACCTCTAAACTTCTCAATTGCTCTCAAGCCTTCACACTCACTTGAAGCCATATCTATGGAAGATATGTGTCAAAGAAGATCAAAAGAAGTAGTCCTAAAGCTCTCAAAATCAGCAAGAAGGTGTTGCTGCCTTTAACCCAGAATGCTCTCTTTGTGAATAAATTAGTGTTTTCACTCTCAAAACATTCTCAACTTCAATTCTAAGACTTTTTATAAGTCCTATAAAGCATATAAACGTCTCAAATCTGATGTTCCACTCTCATATCACTTTAATGCTCACAAATCACCTCTAAGCACCATAAGAGGTCTTTTAAGCACCTTAAGCTTCTTTAACAAAAGAAACTACAAAGTTAGTCCACCAAAGACATTACTTCAGCAATAAACACAATATTAGTGTTTTATAATATCACTTTAAGATGTAAATGAAATTCCAAATCCAAAATGCACTTAACAACAAGTAAGAGCAAAACAAGATCTAGATCTAGATCTGAATCTCAAAGTTGGGAGTTTCTAAACCTCAACATTAGAAATAACAATATGATCAATTCCACATATCAACAAAGACTTCAAAGCACTTCAAAATTCACAAGTGAAGGTGAGTGGATCCATAACCTATTGAATAAAACAAAGTTTGAAGTCACAACTCTTAACATCAGCAAGGTTGTATACAAAGAGAAGTGTGGAATAAGATGTCTCTTACTTCCAACACCCATTACTTATAGGTGGTGGTTGCTGCCCTTAATGACAACATCCATCCTTTCACTTTTACATTCATTAAAAGATATATCAAGTATATCATGTGGATATGCCTTTAGCATATCTAATATGCTCTCAGGATCCTTTGGCATCTCACCTACCTCAAATATATCTTAAGGCATCTATTTTATACTCTTATCTAATCTTTGGATATTCCTTAAGATATCCTTTATTCCTTTGACCTTGTCTTGTGGCCCTTGGCTTTGTCCCTTGTTCATAGGATGGCCTTTCTAATCACCAAGAGACAACCCTTTCACCATTAGGAACCTACCTAAGGTAATATCTATTACTTGATAAGTTATTCTATTATTATCTATTTATCTTAACATATCTTAATAAGAGCTATTATAGAAGCCAAGGTGAAGATTGAAGATTGTAAGGAAACCTATCTAAAATTAGTTAATCATGGATTTGAGATCAATATAATATCTAAAAGCGTTTATGAAAAGTGAATATGGTCTATTGATACCAACCATGGATGGATAATAAAGGTTGTAAATAATAAGAGGGTTGAATTATATGGAACATGTCTAGTAGTAAGAGTAAGAATTGGAGATGTGGAGGTGGAACAAAACTTTTTTGTATAAGAATTTACTACCTATCCTATGATTTTGGGATAGCCATATATTATAGCTATAAGGATGGAGACTAAGGTGCTAGATGACGACTCACATTATACAAGGATCAAGAGTTGTGATGGGAAGAGGTTAATATAATTTTTGATTGTAATGACCAATAATAAAAGAAACAGGGAACAATTAAAAGAAACGTCTTTGAAAATTGGTGATGATTTTTTGGGCTCTTGAGAACCATCCCGGAGGATGGAGAGTCTAAGGGTGCAAATAAGTCCTCTAGTTTTATACTTTCCAATGTAGATAGGTTTGAAAATGGATTTTTAGATTATATAAAATTTAGAGTTTCAAAGTTTCCAAGAGTTGAGAATTTGAATTGTAAATGTCAAAGATGTGTTCTAGAATGTTCTAGAAGATTTTGATAATTATGTCCTTAACATCATTTTTATTCATCAACTTTTGGTTCTGTCATGGACGTAGAAAATATCATTTTGCCACTATCTTCATGAGTTGATTTAGCTTCAAAGAAAAATCAAAAAAAGCTAAAAAATATGGATTTGGTTTTAAGTGATGAATTTATTTCTGGAATGATTAATAAAGAAGGTTTAGAAAAAGATTTAAATAGTATTTTAAAGAACTTGGAAGACTTGGCATCTGGAGAAGGTTGGGATAAATATGAAGGAATATTTATGGATTTACATTCAAGGGAATTATATGAAGCAATTAAGAAATCTACTTCTAGGCTGAAGACAATTAAGAATTGTAGAATTAAATAAGAAGCAAGGATTAATATCAAGTATAAGATGGTGGCTAAGAAGATTAAATCGATTGCTAGTCAATTACCTTTTGATACTTTAGAACATATTGAAAAAATAATAAAGGAACCAAGTCTTAGAAAACCAGGGAGGATTGGCCACAAGTTTATTTAAAAATCATTGGATAAATTGAAGATTGGAGGAAGTGAATTCCTAATCAAAGAAGAAAGGGTGAAGTTTTTGGAAATGATATTTAAACATGGTAAGGCTTTTGCTCTTATACCAGAAAAAATTGGTTGTGTTGATCCAAGCGTAGTTGGACCAATGGTTATTTTTATTATGCCTCATGTACCATGGGATTTGAAGCTGATTCCTGTACCAAGAGCTTTACTTCCAAAGTTGGTAGATTTATTAAAAAAAAATGTGAGAATGGGGATCCTTGAACCTTCTATTGTACCTTATTCTAATTGTTGGTTTACTGTACTTAAAAAATCTCGAGCACTAAGATTTATTCAAGATATGCAATTAGTTAACAAAGTTGCCATAAGGAATATAGATACTGGGCTAATTGTAGATGAGATAGCTAAGGCATTTACAAGCCACTCTATCTATTCTATTGGAGACTTATATTTGGGATATGATCAATTTTAACTAGCTAAAGAAAATAGGGATATTATTATAATGAAGACTCCATTAGGATTAATATGCATGTGTACTTTACGACAGGGTGCTACTAACTCAGTGGCACACATACAAAAGGCCATGAATCAAATTTTAAGAGATTATATTCCAGATAAGACAATTCCTTTCTTGGATGATATTCCAATTAAGGGTTGTAAGGTTGAGGACATGGATTCAAGACTAGATGAAGATGGATGCAAGATATTTGTAAAAAAGCACATTAATGATGTTGACCAAATATTGGCCAGACTTGAAGAAGTAAATTTAACTCTATCTCTTGAAAATCAAATTTTGGAATTGATGAGATAATTGTGGTTGGACATTTGTGTGGCTCATATGGAAGAAAATCTAATCTAGAGAAGATTGATGCAATTTCAAGTATGAAGCCATATAAGAATACAACTAAGGTAAGAAGATTCTTGAGAGCTTGTGGATTTTATTATATTTGGAAACTTCATTTTGGACACATAGCAGAACTTTTATATAAGTTATTGAAAAAAGAGAAGAGATTTTCTTCGGAATAAGAGCAAGATGAAGCTATGAAAGAATTAAAGGTGATTTTAAAATTACCACCAGTATTGAGGCAGGTAGATTATTAATGGGGGAGATTAGTGATTGTGACTGTGGATACAAGTCCGATAGCCATTGGATAGGCTGTTGGACAAGATGACAATGAAGATAATAGATTTGCTATTAGGTTTGGAGCCAGAGTTCTTATTGAGAGGCAAAGAGCTTATCCTTAGGTTAAAAGAGAACTCTGGGATATTTTAACTGTACTAAAGATAGAAAAAAATTATTTGATTAGAGCAGATGTAGTTCTGGAAATAGATTGTTTACTTGTACTAGGTATGATTTCAAACTATTTGACTCTTGATGTTGTTATATAATTAAAGATATCTCATTGGTCATCTTTTTTTTTGCTTAATAAGCAGCCAAGATTCCAGTAATTTTTTGAAGAGGGCTCTCTCCTTCACGACAATAGATATAGAAGATATGTATGTGGATCTAAATACAATGATCATATTTGAGGATATAAATAGAAAGTCAATAGTGGTTAGATATTTATACAGTGATTCCAAAGAGTTTCTATCAAAAGTAGATATAAAACTATGTGAAACTAATGGGTGGGAATACATATTAAAGGATTAAAAAAAACTTTTTTTTATATACTCTTTGTCACTAGAAGAGATGCTAACTTCTATATTTGACCTTATATTATAAATCTCCTATTATTCTTAGCATAAAGATCCTTTATATGACTTCTCAAAAAGAGGTCTTCTAGTATAGAGTCAAGTATTATTTGCTTTCCTTATCTAATCAAAATTATTAGATATAAATTCTTAATAACTTTGATGCTGAAGACAATGACAACTAGTTGTTCTTTAATTTAATATCCAAAACATCTATGCCTTGATGTCTGGTGAAATTCAAAAGCTTTATAAAAAAATTTGTAATATCTCTAGGAACATTAAACGGATTTAATTTCTATTGATGCTTCTTTACTGCTCTTCCATCAAAAAATTTATCCAGAGGTTTAATAACAAGAGCCTCAAAGTCAACAATATTAATGTTAATAATACTATTATTGCCTTATAACTCCTTAAGAAGATCAATTGCTATGAGTATATTTCTATTGACAGTCTAGAATACAACATATTTGATCTTCTCTTTAGAAAAATTCTTTTGTGGAGTGTACGTAAAGACATCTAACGTGCTTATATCTTCCATCTTTTCTGGTAAGAGCTTATGTGACTCATGTGAAGATAGAGCATGAATGCACTTACTCATTTGAGCATATATTGGCATTAGCATTAAAGTTTTGTATTTGATATCCATAATAACAGTTATTTGTAATATATGTGGAATAATATATATATATATATATATATATATGAACATACTAAAAATCAGTGATATTCAAAGAATGAAACCTGACTATAGTTGTCTATAAGGCCATATTTTAGCGTGTCATCTTACCATTATCAATGACTTGTACATAGAAGATAATGCATATTCATCAGGTGACATGAACTTATTCTTGTTAAGCCTACTTCTTGTTTTTAATTTAAACCCTATGCTTTCAAGTTATATAATAAAATTATCAACGTCTACTAAATTCTCAGTATGATTTAATACAATAGTACAAAGAATATATATATATATATATATATATATATAAATATTGTTATTTTCTTTGAATCTAATATTATATATTTTACATACATACTTGTTAGTGTTCTTTGCTTTAAATAATTCCTCAACGTTCTTCTTGGACATAACAATGTACAAAAATGTGCAAGTATAGTTATCAGAAAAGGTCTTCTGAATAATTTTAATAAGTTTGTCTATGTCAATAAGTGTAATATAGAAGAAGCATACTATTATTATTATAGACTTATTAAATCCTCTCAAGTTTTTTATTTTTATTTGTATTATTTTTATTTTTTTATCATTATTAAATTATCTTTTAAATTCGATGATATTCATGTGTGAAGATTCAATACATATGATACTGATATAGTAGTTCTATTTTGTTATATCTCCACTAAAGCTTGATCCAATATCTAGCAAGTGACGATTTTCTTTCTTTAGCAACTCTCTTTTTACATCATTGTGGTAGGACCTCATCATAGACACTGTTAATCCTTTGAATACATTAAACATATTCTTTTCTTCTTTTGTTATCTTTCTAATCTTCTCTATGACATTAATAGAGTTGGAATATATTTTATCTTTTCTTTCTTTTAAGTAATGTTATGCTTCCTTTAGTGCTTAGCACAAACTCAAAGACAATATCTTCTTTTGGCCTTTTACTTCCTTGTGACATTTTGAGCATTGAATCTATGTTCTTCTTTTGACTATATACCATTAATATTCATTTTTTGTACAACAGATCTATAGTCTTTTGGGATTTCTATCTCATTACTAAATCAAAGTATAATGATGAATGTGTATATATTATACCATATATATCTCTTTGCTTGAATTATTGTGTCAAGCATGTGATGGTATTTAAAAAAAGCCTTAAAGGTTTTGAACACAAAGTACCTCTTTGCAACAACCAATCTCTTTTTAATAGCCTTGTTAAGCGTTAAATATATTTGAGGTATTATTCTTATTCTTTCTCTTAATAGCTGATGAGTAACTATTCTATCGTCTGATATGATAATATCAAATGTATAGTACATATCACCTACTCGCTTTGTATCAAGAACAATAAAGAAACAACAACCATGAACATTTATTGCAACAATTCTTTTATGACCTCCTATTGATATGTCATACACATGCTCTTGGTAATAAGCAAGAAAGGATTGCGTATTGTCAAGCTTCAAAGATACAAATCCTCCTAATGAATAGTTTTTTATAAGTTCTTTTATCATTATATCAATAGGCTTTAGAAATCTATAAGTACAAACATCAAGACCAGATGTAAGCCTCTTAATCTGTTTAAACATCCTTGTGCTTGTAGAAGGTCTAATATATTCTATTGTATCTTCTATATATTCAATATTATACTTATCATCTACAATCTCTATCTCGATCTCATAATGAATCTTGCCACCAGATGTAATCTTTGTAGCATCGGCTCTAAAACCGTCATAGTTTATTGTACTCCATTAGAAGTACTATTGATTTCTGGAAATTCTAGAAATTCCTCCCTTGTTATATTTTTTAATCTAATCTCGATCTCATATTCATATCCTATAGGAGATTTTATCTTTAGATCTCTTCTAGACTTTATAAATTCTACAATAGACTCCATTATGATTATTGGTCTATAAAGACGCTAAACAGTATGATATAATATCTCATTAGATAATTCACTTGTGTTGCATAATATAAATATCTTCATTCCATCTTATCCTGCAATATCAGATACTAGTTTTATTGATAACCTATGGCAAAAGAAAGAGTTCTATGAGTTGAAAAAACTAAAAAGTCCACTCTTATATCCTCATTAAGAGTTTGTTAAAAGATTTCTGTCTCTACAAACTCCTTACAATAACCTCTTGCTATTCTACAATATTGGTTCAGGAAAGACATTCACATTTATAGCAGTTGTTGAATCTTACAAGGCACATAAAGAAAGAACTCTTATTCTTGTAAGAAATAAGACTTCTACTAATAATTTTAGAGATCAAATCCGCAAGTGGCCAAATAAAGATGTAAAGGATTATAAAATAAAGAAATACATATCATTTGCAAACAAACTAAAGAAACTAGATGATACTCACATAATATTAAGTTTTAGTAATAAAATAATAATCATAGATGAGATTTATAATTTGAAGCATTCTATGTCAGGTCTTGACAAGGAAACTATGTATAGATAAATGTGGAGATTATCTCATCTTGTTAAAGATTGTAAGATATTCTTTCTAAATCCAACTCCTATAATAGATAAAGCTAAAGAAATTCTATTTATATTCAACCTAATATTAGATAGAAATTATCAACTCAATATATCATTATTTCCTACAACATATGAGTTTAAAAGAAGTATACAAGAACAAGTTTTATATTTGAAGAGCAACCAATGAATGGCAAGTATTATAGAGGAAGGAGTTATTTTTGAAGGATGTTCAGCCAAGGTAGTTCCATCTTATATGAAGGGATACCAACTCAAAGTATACAAGAAGATAGATCTTAATCACCTCAATGATAGTGTATACAAAAACTCTATATATTGTTCTTTGATGACGTTTTGAAATGGAACATATGTTACAGAAGCTTTTGCTAAGATCATAAAAATCAAACAGGGAGTCAAGATAAAGTACACAATTAATATAAAGATTGCATAACATTTAAATATAGATAATATATATCTGTACTCATGCAAGTATGCAACAATGTTAGATATGATAGAAAGAAGCAACAATATATTAATATTTGTCTTTTGCGAGGAGGTGAAAGGAAGTGGACTAATTATGATGAGCTGTATATTTGAGCTCTTTGGATATTGATTATATAATGGAAAAAATATAGATGAGATAAATAAAGGACTTAAGTACACGTTATATACTAGAGATACAATCGCTTGTCCTAATCCAGAAAAGAGGGTAGATGGTTTTAGATCTCCAAAGAATAAGTATGGTAAATACATCAAAGTGCTGCTCGGAAGTAGAACCAGCGGAGAGAGTGTAAGCTTGACCAATATAAGACAAGTTTATATTGTCATTCCTCATTGAAATAAGTCAACAATACTACAAGCAATTGGTAGAGCAATAAGAAGCCAGTTCCACAATCTCTTGAGAAAAGAAGAAACATTAATACAAGTTTATAGACATGTAGCTGTAGCAGATGATACCAAGAGATATATATCATTTGTAAGTATAGATATATATCATTTATCAAGTTTTTGACAATCTCTTAATAGTAGTGTTAAAAACTTTATCTAAATAGGATATGAATATAAGAGAGATCTTATACATATAGCCCCATTAATGACAATATCACAAAAGTTGCTACTACTTGAGTTAGTAATATTAAATAATAACAAAATTATTAAATCTTTCTTTGAAAATTCTTTTAAATATATTAATAGTAAATATTACCACATCTTATTTTATAGGGCTTCTGAAGACAATTACTCCTATATGTTGTCTTCTAAGTCTTTTAAGACATGTATGAAGACACAAGTATTAGATGATACCTGAAAATTTGTAAACACCAAAGACGAGATTGAGATAATAAAGAAGATAATTTCAAAGTCCAAGCAGTCTAGAAAACTAATGAATACAAAGCATAACATATATGCAATATTCTCTAATAGAGATAACAGATTCAAAATGCGTAATTCTTTATCTAAGAATAGAAAAAAATCCTTGAAAGACTTAACGAGTATTAACAGAGGTAGATATATAGACTCTTATCGTAGCCTCATGATGATACATATACTATTGTATCTATTCACGCACGAGATCAAAAGCGCAGATGTATTACATGTAATAGAAGCATACTATTTTAGCTTGCTAAATACATAAGATTCTATAATTATTAAAAAGACTCTTGATATGAATATCCTTTTCAAAATTAAGTATGATACTATGTTACCATTTTCTCAGAGTGTCAAAGACAAGTTGTATAGATGGATGCTTACCAAAATTAAAAGAGAACTCGCAGATATTGCAATAAAGATATTGGTAGAGAATGATATGTATATAATCAATTGATAATATATTAGCTTGTATGCTATATACTAACAATATTTGTCAGCAATGGCTTCAAAAAGAAGAATTTTGTATGACATAAATTTATTTAATATAATATTTGTTCCAACAATGAATACTTTTCAAGCTTCTGGATCTAAAGAAAAAGGCCCAACTTTGTCCGATGGAAATAGAATTAATATTTCATATAAGAATGGAATAGAATATCTTTTAATATTAGCACCAAAAGGATGTATATTCTACTCATTTGGAATATAAGACAACTCCTATCCAAGCTCAAATAACAAAGGAGGCAAGAATGTATGTATTAGTATACAAGTTGACAACTTCAATAATGATACCAATAAGAACATCTTCTACTCCAACGTGCATGCGATATATAATTGCTGCAAAGAGTACATTATAAAGCATTCTAATGAGGTTGGTATCAAAATATTGAAAGACACAATAGATGATATGTTCAAGCATCCTCTAAAAGAATTTATTAAAGATAGTAATACTACTATGAGAATGTATGTAATACTACTATGAATATATGTAATACTACTATGAGAATGTATAAAAAATATATATTATTATTATTATTATTATTATTATTTTTTTTTTTCCTAATAGCTATTTCATCATGAAGAAGCGTCTACATAGATTTATCATGCATTAAATCTATTATATAGTATGACTTATATACATGCCTATACGATTGGAAGGATCTACAATTGATATAGTCTCGTCTAGAAATATGAAGAAGAGGTTAACTCTGCTGTTCACAATATGGTACATTAGGTCTGATAATTATCAAGTACAATTTAGAGCAAGAACAGGTAGTAACATTGATTATAACACCATCAAGAAATCTTTTTAATAAACTACACTCATTTATTAAGTACTAAAATTTGCCAGATCTTTATTTGGTACTACCTTCTATTCTAAAGTACTACAGACTCTTATATATGCCCATGTCTATGAACTCTTTAAGGTGTATAGCACTACGTTGTTAAATAGAGAGAATCCGCCTTAGAAAAACATTCGATTCTTTGTTGTTATTAGAACTAGCAGGGAATTTAGGAGGAAGCTATACAAATATCTTGTATACTTGCACAATACTTATTCAAGCTTCCATATTATACTTATATTATACTTATATAAAATTTATATAAATATAAAGTATAATCCTTTATATAATACTTGTATAAATATTTATATAAATACTTTATATATTACTTATAAAATAATTATATAAATACTTAATATAAATATAAGTATATATATTTATATAATATATATAATTAGAATATATATATATTCAAGTATACCTCAAAATACAACTGCATATAAGGTATACAAGTTACACAACTAGCTGGAATTAAATAAATTACTAAAATTTCATCCAAACATCAAATTAAGAGTGCTTATAGTTTATGGAAAGTTAATAACACATTATAAAACATATCAAAATTTCACAAACAGAGGTCTTGCCAATTAAAAGTTATGGCTATTTAAAATAGATACTAAAAATTTCCAGCAAACTGTAAAGATAGCAAAGCTCTTCTTACTTCAGCTTCCATTGTCATGTAGTAACATGGCCATTAGGTGAAAGAAAGAAGGAATAATTATAATATGTAGGAGCTCAAATAAAAATATTTCAGCAAATTTATCTTAGAATTATAGAAAATATAAAAAAATTAAAAGGCTAATGCTATCTTTTTATAGGAGAGGTTTCTATTTATTTTGTATAGCCATAAATAAGGCAAAATAAAGTATATTAGAAAAATAAATAATATAGGAACTATAAGGGAAGAATTAAGAATAGATTTGAAAAAAATTTATTTCAAAAATCTCAAAATAGATACCCGGAAAGGACTAGTTATGAGCCAGGATTGGAATCAGACCTTGAGGCACAAAACCATGTATCTATAACGGGTCAAGAGTTTTTTGGTAGATCAAAAGATGAGATTAGAGAGCAGACTAGAGGGTCTTTTTTTGAGCATTGATTTGGAGTGATTGGAGTTTATAATAACTTTGTAAGGGCCTTACAAAGTCAGAGTTGATTTTGGTGACTCTGATTTTTATGAAATATATTAGGGTTTATATTTTTGAGCATTTCGTGAAATTGGTTATAGATCTATAAGCGAGATTTTGTAGGTTGGTATATATGGTTGTGTTTGTAAGGTACTATGAATTTGAGATTGATCTAATAGTTGGATCAAAGATTATTGAAGCTTATGTGGGTTGAGATCTTGGAAATTAGGAATTGAGGGTTATTTAGATTTTCTAAGATTTCTAGCAATTTACTAGTTGGATTGGAGTGAAATTTATGTATGTATATAAAAGATTTAATTTGCTACATGCATGTGAAATTTGGAAGCAATTGAATGGTATAAGAAGGAGATATTGGTACTAGACAATCAGTATTAAGATTAGAGAAAAAGGCTAGTCCACACTTGATTGAATTTTTGGATTGAATTTCTTATTGTTAAATTTGATCCTCTTCAAATTTCATGTGCTTGCTGCCAATTTAGTTTTTAAGAGGTGTGTAAATTTTTAAGCAAGATCAATAATTTAATCAATAGATATTGAGATTCTAAACTGTCCTAAGGTTGAAATAAGTTAGTTAGGGTTTGTTTTAGGATTTATTAGGATTTGACCATGATTGATTAGGATTAAATTAGAGTTTGTTTTAGGATTTATAAAGATTTAATCAAGATTGATTAGGATTTAATTTGGATTTGTTTTAGGATTTATTAGAATTTAGTTAAGATTTGATTAAAGATTATTTAGAGATTGATTAGAGAGGTTAGGACTAGTTATTGTTATTTCCTTTTATCTTCTACAACCAGGTGCTCGGAGTATTCTTTAGTAAGACTTTACAACATATGACACTATTGTGATCACTTGCCTTCTTTAAATTAAATATGCAACAGTCTTTTGGAAAGTTCACTCTATTATCTAACTTGTCTTCAAATCTCGCGTATATACCTTTCAAACTTCAAACTTTATGGCTAGTTGAAACTACCCCTCAAACCCTAACAACAATTTTCCCTCTTGCCACTTCACAGCTTATAAAATTCTCATAGAAGCTCCAAATATGTTGATTTTTGTTTTCATAGAAAGCTTACACAAGATACTATAAGTATCTAAAATACCAAAAAGATTGAAGAGATTTTCTAACTCGGGTAGTTGAACAAAGTCTCTGCCCCTCTTCATCAAATGGCAGCAGACTCTTTTCCACTCTCAAGCTCACTATTCTTTCTCTTTAACTCCAAAAGCTTCAAGAAGTAACTTGATAGAAAGCTATTACAATTTTCCACATTTTTTGAAAATTTTACTAAGAAAGAATTGAAATCAAATTTGCAATAGCTGCTTGAAGTTTCTGCCTTGACTTCTTGATAGCAGCAGACCTCACTCCACTAAAATAAGTATATTTTTTCACTCACAATTCTAAAATAAGCAAATAAGTAGGTTCTAAAATCCTCACAATTCAAGAAATACACTCTTTAAATTTCATTACAAAAGCTTTAGTACTATTGGAGCTATCTCTCTCCAAAAATTGCATACTCTAAAATTAAAAATTTTAGTTCGAGCAAGAGGAGTATCCTCCTCTTTTCCTCCACATCAGCCCATGCCATGTCCACATGGGCAACCAAAATCCTATTGGATAGACCTTATTTATACCATATTCTTCTCTCTTATCCCTTACAATGTACTATGTTACCTCAAAGTCAACAAGAAAGGTAAAACAACCTTAATCTTTCTTCCAACTATAAAAGAATCTATTCTAAGGTAAAAGTAAGATAGGAACAAAATAAGTAGTCATCCTAATTCACTAACTAAGTGGCTAAAATAAATCCTTCCCTTAGAATATCTTCTAAAATAGTGTCTAACACTCACACATAGATAATAAAAATAAATAAAAAATATAATATTTTTATATATTATATGTAAATACAGTATGACAACGTACAACATGAGCAATTGCTAAGCACTATTGTGATGACATAAGATATATGTTAGATATAACAACATGAAAAGATATTTTTTTATTGCTCTCATCAACACTTTGATATACAAGAATATCTATCTTTTTCCTTAACACTCTTTCTAAGATAGAAGATATGTGATTTATGAAGGTGTCTATCTCTATGTTTCATTTATCAGCTGGACAATCTATGTCAAATCTGAACTTTTGAGGACCCTCTTTTATGACTTTTGAAACTTCATTTTTTGAGGAAGTAGTTCTTTGTACCATGTGAGTCCCACCAATGGATCTTAATTGGTGGATTGCTTAAAAATATAGTCTTAAGTCATTTAGTTATACAAATATAATGGTTAGAGAGTCTTTTTGACTATTTCAGTATTTATTAGAATTTAGAAGTATTTATAAATATGAAAGTCTTATTAGAAGAAAAATTACAAAAATAGAATCTTAGTAAGTCTTGGAGGCAATTATTTTAGTTGATTTAGTATTTTTACTTATTATTAAGTATTAAGAGTTAGTTATTGAGACCAATGTCTACATTGGCCTTCTAACTACATGTATTAATCATTAAAAATCTATAAATATTACTTAATAGGTAGAAGAAGCATGAGAAAGAAATCTCATGTCTTTTTAATTATTTTTATAGAAAATAGGATTTTGAGTTGATTTTTATTGATTTCATTATTATAAAAAAATTAAAGGTAGAATAAATAGCCTTAAATTGATATTATCATCTTAGAAATATTATAGAGATTTTTAGAATTTATTTAGAATTTATTAAGAATTTATTAAGAATTTTTAGAGGAATTTTGAAGACTTTGGTAAAAATGAGTTTTACCACTTTGGGAGCCATTATGAAGAAATGGAGCAAGATTTGAAGGCCATGTAAGGTTCTTAGGCTAATAGGGTATTTTTAAACACCATGGCAAAGTCAAAAATACAAAATTATTAGTTCTACTAATATAAAATAGGAGGACCAGCAGCTAGTGTAGTCCTTGTAGGAAGGGAGGTGCACAAGTCCCATATAGGTTGTGGCACCTTGGATGTAGGTAGGAAGATAAGACTAAGGCCTCGTGGCCCCTCTAGGACACCCATATACACTACTTGTGAGCCTTGGTGAGGTTCAAACCCATGATCTTGTAACAAGTTATCCTTGAGGTAAAAATTTCTACTTAATTTTTTCTATTATTTACCTTCTAACTTTGAATTATCATAACTTATTCATAATAACTTAAATTTACATGTTTTTTATATCATTGGAAAGATAAAAAAATTGCCTATTTGAAAATATAATTTTTATTTTTTACTTTTATTTTTTACTAGGTGAAAATCTAGTAAACAGATTGTGATTAGTTTTGTAGTGTGCAATTATTTAATTGCACATATTTTACTTATTTTGTGTTATTCTTCTCCTTCATTGTTGTTTATTGCTTCTTATACTTCACACCACAAGTTATAAGCAACTCTTAATTGAGGCCACCTTATAACTTGGGTTGAAGAGTGAATCTTACCTTCACATATCATGTTAAAAAATACTCCCAACTTTTGAAAAATGCAAAATATCTCCTATCATCATCATCCACTCTTTGCACTATATACTTGTCTATATCTGTTAATATACTACTTAGCTTGCTAGCTTTTATTGTATAGTTAGCACGTGTCTCAAGCGTGCATATGTTCTTTTCAAAAGAAGCTGTTTTATTCTCCATGAGAGACATTATCTTAGTCTCAATTAAGAAAAGCTTTGTAAGGATAGCAGACATATTTTGAGAGGATGGCTGCTGCTCAAAAGCTTTGACCCTAGTAGATAGCACTGAGGGTTTAGACACTTGATCCTTTTGTTCCTTATGACTAGAAGTTCTCAGAATAGAGCTTATAGGTCTATTGGCAAATACGGATGAAACATCAGGCTTATTACCAGATAAAGTTGGTCTAGCAAAGGTCGATGAAGTTGGTACAAATTGTTCATCTGGAGACCCATTATTATCATCATCTGAACTATTTATATAGTCCTCAGATTGAGCCTTGGACAGTGATGACTGATATAGAGTTGATGGATAATCAGGACGAGGTTTTGTGTCTGCCCACTTGGTAGTGGATTTCTTTGATGCATCAACTCTTTGCTGAAATGTCTGAAAGAACTTTGAATCCATGTTTATAAGTAACAAACAATAACAACTAAGTATTACATAAAATAGTCTTATAGAGGCAAAGGAGCAAGTAATTAGGTTATCATTGCTCTAGCAATCTTTTCAGTTTTTCTGGAGGGATTTCTAATTTTACTATATTAGGCTTGTTGCTAGGAGATGATAGAGGGGATAGTCTCTTGGGTGTAATCATAACAGCCTTGTCTTTAACACATATCTTTCGTATCATCCTTATCTTATTTTTGTCAAAATCAACATCACTGTCCTTCACAATATTGAGCTTTAGATACACAATAATACTACCAACACCTCTTAAGGTCTTTGCCTGATAGACATGTGTTAGCTTCAAGATATTCTCTTATTATATTTCTCGCTATTGACTTTGCTATCTTGTGAACGCCAGAATCTTTGCTATTGTGTTTATATTGATGTAAGATCATTATTGCGTGCATTGAAGACATAAATATATCAACTCTACAGGCCGAGAAGAAACCAATATAATATACATATCATGTCTCCAGTTGGAATCTTAGAACTGTTATTACCATTGATACAAAGCATACCTCTCTATAAAATAGAGAGAATGAGAATTGCCGTTGATGTTAATACTCTGATGTTTGTCATATCTAAATGTGTTATATGTCATCGTATAGAAAAGAAGTTCTCTTTAAAAGAAGCTAACACTGTACTCAGTCACGAAGCATTCGAACAAGCAGAGTATGGTTCATACTGTATTGACATGATCAAGAAAGCAATGGAGACCTTAAGAGATGAGTTTTACTGTACGTTTGTATTTGATGGAAAGCCATTCTCCAAGAAGAAATTAGAGCTTGAAAGACGAGCAGTTAAACGTACAGGAGCACTTAATACATTAGAGAATGAGAAGCATATTTAGGCGAAACCTTTCAGAAGAAGAAAGTGCAAGAAGGTATTATAGTGTGCTCTTCGAATGCGTAGAGCTGTGTTTGTCAGAAGCTCCTACTGCTTTTGATACATGTATAATAGGTGAATATAAAGCAAATGTTACTTGTGCACATATGTGCACAAATGGAGACGTTGATGCAGTTCTAAGCAGTGACTATGACACTTTATTGTTTGGGTGTTCCTACCTTATAAAGGACATTGACCTGCTGAAAAAACGGGTAGATGTTATAACTCTACAAAGTATATATGATCATCTCAAAATAGATCATTTACAGTTTATAGACATGTGTATCCTCATGGGTATAGATTACAATAGAAAAGTTAGTAAGGTAGGACCTAAGACAGCTCTTACTGAGATAAAGATCCACGGTAGATTGGAAAATATCAAGTTCTACAAGGAGGTTGGATTCAATGTAGATACGCTAAGACAAATATACAACAGTTCATGTCTCAGACAAAGATTGAAAATATTCTCACTTGAAGCTTACCAGGAACTTGACATATTAGGAGGTTCCGTCAAAGTGTTATAATAAAAAAAAAAGATATATTTTTTCAGAATGAGCTAACACCTGCTATAATTAGACCTCTAACAGTACCTCCAAACTCCTTTACTAGACTTTTCTGTCCCAGAAGTTGTAATATCTGGTCAATAGGATTTGATATATGACTTTCAATATAGTACAAGTAATCCACTTCAAGGTTGTGAGGTAGTATCAAGTGTGGTGGGCACATCTTATGGCCCTGGAGTTTAAATTCCTTCTTGGTCTTAGCAAATACAAAGTCAAGTTTGTCACCGGGTCTGACTTCTATTCCCAGATCTTTTAATCTATTGTTGTACACCAATAAGGGCGTACTAGCACTAGAATATCCTTTTTCTAGTGTCTTTGTGATTACTAAATCTTTCAACGGAATCTTGCCTCTCATTAGTTGTAACAGTTTGTGTCTGACAAAGTGTTATATTCTCTTGTGGCGAGGAGTTCATAATCATCTCTATAAGTGAGGAATACATGTTCTTTAGAAACAAATAACTATCCCTTCTGGATACTACGACTCCCTTGTATATCATTCTACGCTCTCCTACTATCACTCCAATGTATCTCTTTTTTGTTATCAACAGAAACGTTTCAAATACACTTTCGAATTCAAGTCTTACTGGAGAAGGGAATTCCTTGGATACTTCATTCGATATACGTACAGCTAAGGACTTACATGACTGGTAGTCCTGAGTAAAAGAAGATATAAACATATATGAATCTGTATAACCATATACTAAGCTTACAGGGTATCTAGATGATATAATATCTGACGCTTTTAATAACATAGACCTTCCTATTACTGTGGTAGATTCGGCGCCTTCTATAAATTGTACATATGGAGAGTTACGAGTTCCGTATGATCCATAGATAGAATTGGCAGATATCTTTAAAGCAATTTGTCTTCTTTCAAGAACTATCTTTTCTATCCCCTTAGCAGTAACAGACCGCACCTTAACTTCTTTTCTCCCTGCTATTAATCCTTGCAAGAGAGAAGGTACTAGTCCTAGAGGTTCCCTAATAAACGTATAGAATCTCTGATCTGAAACACGTATTTTAGAGCACAGCTGATTAGTATAACTCTTAACATATGTTGAGTAACATATATTGTGGCTTATTATCACAGATGGATACAAGCTGGAAAAGTCAAGCAAAGAACACCACTTGTAAAGTCCAGGGATAGGATCTGATACTATAGCGCCTTCATATTCTAACTCATCAACTAGACGCTCTATCTTATCAAATATAACGTTCTTGTCACATCATTCTTTGTATAGTTGTGATTTTACTCTTATCTGTTGGCCCCTAGTCTAGAGGTCTCTAATTCGCGTTCTTCTAATAATTGACATTTCTATCATGCTAACCCATATGTTCATGTTGTCGAATAGAGCAATAGTTAGCACAGAATCCATTATGCAATATCTTCCGATGGTTTCCATAGACTCTTTGTCTCCTTTCCGACACAGATTAAACACCTCTTTGTAAGGTAGGTCCACTTTCTTGTTTCCAATAAACCTCTCTGATACAGATGAGAGCGCATAACTTTGTAACTTATATTCTTTGACAATGTACTGATACATGTCTATAATAGTATGTCCTGCCAAGTCAAGTACTATATAGTCATTAAACCCGTATGCTGCACTGCTCCAGTTGATATCTATTCTCTCGGTACTTGTGCCATCGATTCTAGAAGCGGAAGGTAGATCGATAAGTTTTCTTCTTAGTCTTGTATCTATATACTTAAAATCAAATATGAATATGTTGTAATCTATAATAACGTCTGGATTTATCTTCTTAATGAATAGAAAGTATGCTTCTATTAGTCCTCTTTTTGTTGAGAACGATATTGTTTCTGCTCCTTTTATACATATATCGTATTGTCCAATATATAAAAGATATTTTTTAGATGTTTCTAGCATAAGATAATTTTGTGATATTACAGAAATCATAAACACTTCATCCTTCTCCACACATGGATGTGGCATAGCACTACTGTTAGACGAATATACTTCTACATCCATGCACATTATTAATGGTCTTAGTATACTTATGTTGTCTAAAGCCTTTATAGAATCCCACTTGCAAGTGTATTCTAGATCTGTAGAACACACTCTTATACTAAAGTCAATACGTGCACATGATGCTTCTACCCATCTAGAATAGCTTAAATTTGCAGCAGTGATAAACATCTCTTCTGTCTTCATGTCATCTTTATAGACTTCTATTCCCATTATTTTCATCAAGTTTGAAAAGTGCTCTAATGTGTTACACTTGTAAAAAGTAATACTTAAGAAATTAGCTAATGCTCAAGATATGATCTCAAGAGATCTTAGTTAATGCTCAAGGTATGATCTCAAGAGCCTTCTAGTACATGTAGTAATCTTAGCAATATTATTATGACCAATATATTTATATACTTGGCATACCTTCTCTTGCATCTTTGTTTCTAAGTTAGATATGGGTATATAGCTGGAAATAAGAAAGTTATGAACTCTAATATCCACTGACTCCCTAGATATGAGATTTCCAAATCCATATATTATAGTTCTCTCATTAGGTATTCCAGCTCTCTAATTGTACATCATACATAGATAAGTGATCGGCTTGCATGTGCATCCTTTCTAGCTTGTATTCTATCATATAATCAAATTCTTCTAATAGAAGCACCCATCTTACCAATCTACTATTCAATTTTGTCTTATTAAAAAGATATTTGATTGCCATATGATCTACAAAAAATACTATTGGATTCAATAAAAGGTAGTATCTAAATTTTTTCACAAAAAAAACCATGGCAAGATATGCTTGTTCCGTGGTAGTGTACTTCTTCTTTATAGGATTTAATTATCTACTTGCAAAGGCTATGGGATAGTCCTTGCTTCCTTCTCCACTTGCTTCACACAAGGTACTTTCTACCACCACAGATGAAGCATCACAAAGCACATGGAAAGATAATGACTAATTTAGTGGTCTTAAAATAGGGTATGTGCTCAGCTTTGCTTTAAGAATGTCATATGCTTCTTGGCATTTTTCACTCTACTTAAATTTCACATCTTTCTGCTAAAGTCTAGTAATAGGCATGGAGATGGTAGTATAGTCATGTATCACTTTTCGATACCATCCAATATACCCCAAGGTTCTTTATACCTCCTTGATTGTTGAAGGAGGTTTTAATTCCATAATGACCTTAACCTTCTCTAGATCTAATTTCCTACTATTTTTTGAAACTATATATCTAAGTAGGACTCCTCTTTTAACTGCTAAGAATATTTTGTCAAGGTTTAAAGCAATCCTAGCTTTTCTACACCTTTGAAGACAAGACTTTACACAATCATGATGTGTTGTCTTAGAAAATTGGGTGCTAAAATCATTAATAAATATTTTTATTGATTTGTGTAGCAAGTCTGAAAAAGTACATGACATTGCTCTTTGAAATGCCAAAGGAGCATTGTAAAGTCTAAAAGGCATAATCACATAGATGAAGATGCCCCAAAGTGTAGTAAAGGCTATTTTGTGGTGATTCTATGGAGCTATGGAAATTTGATTGTAACCTAAATATCTATCCATAAATGTATATAATTCATGTCCAGCCACTTTTTCTAGGATGGTATTTATAAAAGAAAGGAAAAAGTGATTCTTTTAGGTATATTTGTTAAACTTTTTATAATCTATGCATACTCAAAGTTTTCTA
Organism: Physcomitrellopsis africana; assembly: GCA_036785485.1. NCBI lineage: Eukaryota > Viridiplantae > Streptophyta > Bryopsida > Funariales > Funariaceae > Physcomitrellopsis > Physcomitrellopsis africana. Next base: position 13,905 of record JAWRVF010001560.1, on the reverse strand, counting down.
TTTTTCTTCTTAACTAACACCATTAGTAAGATCCAATCGATAATCTCTATAGGTTGAATAAATCCAGCTTAGAGGAGTTTTTCTAATTTGGCTTTGACAAGTAATCGTGAATTGGGATTCATTCTTCTTTCCTTTAGTTTCATGGAAATTGAATTAGGAAGGAGTGGAATACGATGTTGGCCTACTTTCAGAGATATGTCCTTGAGGTCTTTATAAGACTAAGCAAATACATTCCTATATTCCATAATTAATGAATTATAACTTAACAATTCATATTTTGTCAAATGAATTCCAACTTTCATTAGTTTTAGATCTTATTTTCTAAAGAGACATCCATTAACTTATAGTCAAGGTCATGCATATGAGATTGCTCTGTAGATCCTCTATATCAATCATTTGATATTTGTGGGTAGTTAATTACATCATTTCTTGTTGTAAGACCATTAGAAGTTTATTTAAATTGTAAAAGTGGAATAAAGTTGTCTTCCTCTATTAATTCTAGCTCATGAATTTGAGTGCCATCAAAGTTCACTCTAAAAGCATCTTCATACTTAATATCATCTACCACAATTATTAAATCTACTTCTTTTTCATGATTTTATTAAACAATAAAATCATCTATGAAATTAATACTTATAACATCATTCCCACTTGAAGTAGGATGTTTTTTCAACTATTAAGTGAACTCTCCATCATCTTCTCAATCATATAGTCTAAGGCCCATATATCATAATATAATTGATTGCACCATACTTGAATGAACCCCCTTGCTTGCTACTAAATCAACAAATCTAACCTTCTTTTTGAATTCCTTCTATGATTGGAGATTCAAAATCTCATCTTGTAAAGAGTGAGATGAAGTGTAGGCTAAAGACAATCTGTGAAATTGAATAAGGATTTTAGTCAAGTTTTCTGATGACTCATAGATGATATGGATCTTCTTACCTCCTCAATCAATTTTTGCATTAGCTATCCTTAACTAAGATCTACCTAAAAGTAAGGGATATAAATTTTTGCTAGGATGCATATGAATCATATAAAAAGTGAAAGAATCCCTAGCAATCTATTCAAGTTGGATTCAAGGACTTTAGATAATTTCTTAGAATTTCTAATATTAATCATTGCTTCTCTTACAGCTTCATTTAAATTTGAAAAGTGAGAAGAATCTTTTCAATTATTCTTTCTATCAATTGAAATAAAAAAAGGAGGATTAAAATACCTAGACCTTGTCATAATTACCAAGGTTGGCATAATTAGTGGTATCTGCACCTTAGATTGAAGCAATTCATGCATAATTAAATTTGACTCAAGAAGTACATGCTAGACTATCACAAAGGATATAGAAGCTTATTCTCCAATCATTCTACCATTGGTTTGGTTTACAAACCTTATATCTTGAGATCCTTGATCCTCATATTATTGGCCATATTGAGAATGACCACAATGTGGGGAAAAAATCCTTGATTATTATTTAAACCTGAGAGAGGATGTTAATTTTGATGATTATTGCTATAGTCATAAAATAGATTTAGAAGTTTTAAGATATTTTTGGAATTTTGATTTCTTGCCTCTCTTAAATGATCTTGAGATTGTTGATGATAATTCACTTGTGAAAAATTTAAAAGAATTATCTTATCCATTTGCCTACATACTTTTGTAAGGTGGTTTCTTCCACAATTCTATAAATAATTCTATTTTTTATCCAATAACTATGAAGTGGGTGTCTTTTGCTATAAAGATGATGTACTTCCTACCTTGGTTTTGGTTGGTTTTTAAAACCTTGATTACAATAATCATGGCTTTGTGAATGAGAATTAGATCCTATATTGTCTTAATTTCTATGAAAGGAGATGTAAGATGGTTGCCATTGTCGTACTGTAATTGCTTACAGTATGTAAAATCCACTCAAAATGCATAATATGTTTATAGATTTAGATATGTATTAGAATGGTTAATAAAGTAAATAAAAGGCGATTGGTGTAAGAAAATTTATTTTAGATTTTTATTTAGTTTGGTTATGGCTTTTAAATTATATAGAACCTAAATATTTAGTATAAAGCCTTGAGAGGGAATTAGGGTCCAAAGAAGAAGAATTAAACTACTAAGAAGTCTATTTGGAAGGATGAAGATAAAGTGAGGATGAATGAAGACAAGGGGTGAAGTTCTTCATTCCTATTGGTCAATGGTCATACCTAATAGGCTTTGAGGAGGCTGCTTACAACAAGAACAAAGGTTTTGGCAACTTCAAGGAAGCCAATTAAAAATCAGAGACTATGGTTAAAAAGCTTGTTTTTTGGGCTACAATTTTGGTATAAAAATTGAGAGATTTGGAATTATATGAGAGAGAAGTAGGTGCTTGAAGTTAAGATGTGTAAATTGTACCTATTGTCACACTTTTGAGGATTAGAGGAGTTATATGGAAGCTTTTGGAAATCAAAAGATGCAGTTGGAGAGGAGGTTTTAAGATCTATATTTGATGAAGAAGAATTACTATATTTAGAGTTCTAAAGAAGGAGTTATTAGAAGTCAAAGGTAGTAGATTGAATTCCAAGGTAGTAAGTAGGCCATTTTATTCATAGTGATGGGATTTGCCATATCTTGAATTTTTGGACGAATTTTTAATTAAAAACTTCTAAGAAGGTGAATATTTGTGCTAAAAAGCTATACATCAAATTTTCATAGTATTTGAACATTTGGTTTGTGAGATATAAAGAATTTAGTACATGGGTGTTTGTAAATAAAGGTTTGAAGCTACTGTTAGGATTTTTATAATATCTAAAGATCAATAATGAATCAATAGCTGAAATTTGTTGTGCTAGTTGTTAAAAGCACATTAGTACTTTATGTGAAATTTTAGTGGATTTGAATAGTTAGATTAAGAGTTATAGATTAATAAAATTTGGAAAAAATTCCCTCCTACAGATGAATGAGGATTTAGAGTATTTTGTTATAGTTTGAGTGTTTTTGTGAAATAAGACTTATATATTGGGTGTAATAGCCATAAAAGAAGGGCTTTTATAAAAATTTGAAGATTTTATTATTTTAGATCTTAGTTGAGTATTTAATTGCAACCAAAAGCCTAATGCTTTCTTGAGGCAGATTCTCTCTTCCACGACACCATCCAAGATTATATTGGTAATTTTTTGGATTTGAATAAAATTGATTAATATATCCTGATTGATTGTATTGAGTACACCACAACCCTAAAGTATGCTTAGCAGATTCTATGGAAAGTGGGACCTTGTTTGGATTTTGGTCCTTGATTAATAAGATCATTTATTCTTGCATGGTTTTTATTTGTTGTGCCAGCTTGCTCCGTGAGGATATTACTTTGTTCCACTTCTGATCTAAACTTTTCTAGGACTGCTTTCATGTGCATGTCCCAATTTTTAAAGATTTGGGGGGAATGGTTTCTATACCATTCATAGGCTCTATCCTTTAACATATTTGAAAACCACACAAGATAATATCCACGATTGGTGATCAAATATATTGTAAGAAGTTCCATGAATCTCTCTACATATGTTGTTGTATTGTCATCCCTAGTTCCTTTAAAGATTGGAAGATTGTGAGACATGGGAGTTGCTTGCAATCCATCTAGAATTACAATGGACAAATCCCTTGGCTAGACTAAGGGATTTATGGATATAGGATTGAGAGAGGCTTCTTTGTCACAATCCATTGAAAGAGAACTACATCTTGATTCTTTTCATTTTTGATTTATTTTTCTAATAAAATTAAAGGATTCTAACTCTCCTCTATCTTTTTCTACTACTTGGTTAGGATTTAGTTCCAATAGATTGAGTACAAATATGTCTTGTGACGTTGTAGAAGTATCTTGGTTGTCCAATCGTTAGACCTCAATTCTTCTAAATTTCGGAGTGGAATTTTTAAGAAATTTTTTTAGATTTTCTATAGGTGGAATTAATTGAAGTTGACAAGATCTAGTAAAATAATGCATCTAGCACAACTATAGATATAACGTTCACCTAGACTCATAATTTTAATACACCAATCCAAAAAAAATTAATTTAAAAAGTATTTTTGCTGTCTACTTGCAATCCATTTAAAATACCTTTTAATAGAGAAGATAAATAAAACAAAAATAAATAAAGAAAGAATAATTGCTTGAGTATCATCTCAAGCAATATTTTTTCCAATTTTACTTATTATACAATATGACCCTGTGTAGGAGTGATCCTAACCAACAATAATGTAAAGAAAAATTTTATACTAGAATGACAGGGAATCCAAGCTCTCCCTTTTTTTTTTTCTTCATACAAAAGTCGTTAGGAAATTATCTACTACAACAATTAACAACAAAGATTATGTTACAAAAAAATTCTTTATAATCAATTCACACCATCTTGAAGAAGAATTCACCTTGTTGCATCTCTAGCCAAGCTGACACTTGTTAATGAAGACCAATAAATATTTAATGTCCCCCTACTCAATCCGAGCTAAATATTATAGTAAAGATTAGGATATAAAATTAATAGGTTAATGGTTCTATCTACCCCCTACATCCATGTCTACAAGAGAGATTGAAGACTTATCTCTCTCGCATCTTCCTCCTAGATTCTACCTTCCAACTCCTAATTCCTGCTCCTTGTTTTTATATGTATCCGCTAAATTTAAAAGAATTGAAATAAATTGACAAGAGCTAGGGAACTTACTTAAAACCTAGCTTCTTAGTACTACTTCTTATATTGTGTTTTTCACTCTTCAATCTACAACTTGTATTAGTTTAATGAAATGAAAACTCAACCAAATTATTTAATTGAAGACTTATCTTAGAAATATGGTAGCTTGAGTGATTGCTCTTCTCTTCTTCTTCTTCTTTTTGTATTTTAAGTGAAGTAACTTGTCTAATCTACTATTAAAAAAAAAAATTTATCCTACACCTATGAAGAGATGGAATATAGGGGTTGGAGAAGGTGATTAAATCCATCTACCACTAGAGAAAGGCCGCCCACAAGAAGATTTATAAGAATAAATTAAAGGATTGATTATTTGAATAACCAATCTTTTATCCCATATAAAAAGATAGGATATGAAGGGTGGAGAGGGTGATTAAATCCCTCAACCACTAGAGATGGGCCTTCAATAAGAAACTCACAAGGAGGGAAGTGATGAAACCTTTGAAGATGAGCTCTATTCCAAAAATTTCTACAATTTAAATATTGATGAAAGATCAACAAAAATTATACCACTTTGAGCTTATCTTTTAAGTATTTCTATTTAAAACAAATTCAATTGAAAATAGTCAATAGGCACTAAGAAATGCCTTTTCAAACAAGGAGTACACAAAACTGCTAAAGCAATGAATCCCCTTCTAATAAAAAACTTTACTAAAAATTTAATTTTTGTTCAAATTAAATGTGTAATAATTCTTTATAAAGCTAACAATAAGATACACAACCTCACCAAAATTCAAAGTACATAACAAACAAAGTAAAATTGATTGATGAAAATCCGAGAGCAAATCACTCTTGGGAACAAACTTCCAAAATGATGAATCCTCTTCTAATAAAAAAATTCAGCAAAAACTCAATTTCAATTCAAATAAATCTTAAAAATATCCTTTAGAAGGCTAAAAACAAGATATACAATCTCACAAAATCTCAAAATCAACTAACCATCACATAAAAATTGATTGATGAAAACCTGAGAGTAAGTCACTCTTTGGTGCAAACATTCAAGGCAGTCAAACCTCTTCTAATCAAAAACTCACCAAAAATCCAATTTTAAACCAAATAAAATGTATGATAATTCTTTAGAAAGCTAACAACAAGGTACACAACTTCACAATGTTTTAAGATCAGCTAACAAATACAATAAAACTGATTGTTGGAAACCCGAGAGCAAATCACTCTTGGGAGCAACTATTCAAGGTACTAGACCCACTTCTATTCAAAAATTCACCAAAAATTCATACTTAGTCCAAATTAAATATGTGATAATTTTTCAGAAAGCTTACATAAAGATACACAACCTAGTAAAATTTCAAATACAAATAATAATTACATGAAAATTGATTGATAAAAATCCGAGAGCAAATTGTTTTTTTTTTTTTTTTTACTATAGATGATAAAAGCTTTGTTTATCACAATAATGAAGAAAGGTAGAAAACTTACGAATGATGAAGGATAAGATCAAAATGATCACTCAAAAAGTCCACAAAAGGGATCAACCACCATTAACTCACTTACAATCACCCACACAATTAGAAGCACCACCTCCTAGCAAACGCACCAAAATGTGAGGGTAAATTTTCACCTTTCAATTCAAGTTACAAGGTGGCCTCATTTAAAAGTTATTTTTAATTGATTGTATGAAGTGAAGGAGTAAATAACAAGTACAACAAGAATAACAACCACAAAAACAAGAGAAGTATAGGATATCAAGCAAGTACACAATTCAAAATTATATCACAGTCTGTTCACCATGTTTTCACCTAATAAAAAATAAAAGTAAAAAATAAATATTATACTTTTATTTAGATAATTTTTTTATCTTTCTAATGGTATAAAAAACATATAAATCCAAATTACTATGAATAAGTTATGATAATCCAAAGACAGAAGGTAGATAATATAAAAGTTAAGTGGAAAAGTTTTACCTCAAGGATAACTTGCTTAAGAGATTATGAGTTTGAACCTCACTAAGGCTCACAAGTAGTGTATAAAGGTGTCCTAGAGGAGCCATGAGGCCTTAGTCTTATCCTCCTACCTACATCCAAGGTACTACAATCCATATGGGACTTGTACACGGCCCTTCTTACAAGGATTATACTAGCTGCTAGTCCTCCTATTTTTTACTAATAAAACTCCTTATTTTTTAATTTTAACTTCACCATGGTCTTTAAAAACATCCAATTAGCCTAAGAACTTGTATGGTCTTCAAATCTTACTCCAACTCTTCATAATGGCTCCCAAGGTGGTAAAATTTATTTTTATCAAAGTCTTAAAAATTCTTCTAAAAATTCCTAAAAAATTCTAAATAAATTCTAAATAAATTCTAAATAAATTATAAATAAATTTTAAAAATTCCTATAATATTTTTAAAATAATAATATCCATTTAAAACTAATTTATTCTATCTTGGTGATTTTTTATAATAATAAAATCAATTTAAATCAACTAAAAATCCTATTGTCTACATAAATAATTAAAAAGACATGAGATATCTTTCTTATTCTTCTTCTACTTACTAAATAATATTTATATATATTTAATAAGTGGTACATAAAGATAAAAGACCAATATAGATACTGGTCTCAATAATTAAATATTAATTCTTATAATTAAAAAAAAATATTGAATTAACTAAGATAATTACCTCCAAGACTTACTAAGATCCTATTTCTTTCTCACTAATACTATTTTCCTTCATTTAGCATCATTTAAACACATCTTCACTTTATAATTGTAGTTTTGGTACTCTAAATATATTCTTTTATCCTAAAATAACTAATGAGTCAATTTGATGATTTACATTATGTTCTTCCAAATTTTAAGAATAAATCAAGATATCATCAAGATTAATCATTACAAATTTGTCTAAATGCTTTCAAAAGATAGCATTTTTTAAATGCTAAAAAATAGCAAGTATATTTATTAATCCAAAGGGCATGACATTATATTCAAAATATCCATATCTTATGCAAAATATGGTCTTCTATTTGTCTCCTTCCTTGATGCATACCAAGTTGTATGCTCTACAAACATCTATCTTAGTATAAATCTTGGCTTAGCCAAATTGTTCCAAAAGTTTTGAGATTACTAACAGTGGATAATAATTTTTTATCATGATCTTATTTAATCTTTGATAATCAATATACATATGTAAAGAACCATTATTTTTCTTTATAAAGAATATAAATATAATTGTTGGAAACTTTGAATGTTTGATAAAGTTCTTTGCAAGGTTTTCATCAATATAATCTTCTAATACTGAAAGTTTATTTTGAAAAAGGTTATAAATTAGGCCAAAAGGTGGTTGCATTCTTTCATGAAGATCTATAGTACAATCATATAGTCAATGCTCTGATAATATATCAATATTTTTTTTTTGAAAAATATCTTAAAATTTGCTATACTACTGTAGAATAATTGCCAATGAAGTCATATTTTTTTTAATAAAAGTTGCATAAATAACAAATGGTATACCATCTTTGGCCAATTATTAGAAACATTAAACACCTCACTTCTCATATTCCAAGAAGTGTCAGATATTCCTTCTATGTCTCTACATAGGATCTATCTCTGTATTCATATTAACATTAGTTCATAAATGTTGATGTCTAAGTTTTTAAAAAAAAACTAAAAAATCTCCATGAATCTATTCTACTGTTGAATCATCCTATAATCTAAAGCTAAAATTATTCATGCCTAAAAGATTGTATGCTAATAATTATATATATTTTTATTTTTTTCTTATAAAATAAAAAATTAGCTATTTATAGCTATCTTATGATAAATTTTCTTTCTTATTATTTGATCTTAGTAAAATTATTTTTTTCTTAACTACCTAAGGTGGCTTAACTATCTTGTCTAATTAAGCACATGTTTAACACAAGGGCGGCTAACCATCCTTTTGTTCACATTAATTATTTTTAAGTTCTTCCTTTCTAATCCATTTACACTAGGTCTTTTTTTAATTATTCTTTATTTTATTTAATAATGATCTTTTATATATTAAAGATGAATAAAAATATTAAGAATTAATATATAATCCAATGTTACTATTATCCCCTCCCCCAAAATTAATCGATTCCACTCGATTATCTTTTTAGTGATAAGAATATTTTATATTATAGTAATTTTTTTTTTTTTTTTTTTTTTTTTTTTGAATTCAAAAATTTATTATGAATGAATTATTTATTATTATTATTATTATTATTATTGAAGTACAAAATTGATTTTTACATTCTATTTCAATGAAAAAAAAAACATCCGTGGTTCTCTGCTATATAATTCTTCCTTCTCTACATGAGGCTTGTAGGTAAATTCCTCCTCCTTCTTTGGTATATGGATGGTAACCACATCTAGAAGGGAAGTCATAGGTCCTTGCTTGTCATTTGGATCCCAGTCGAGCATGATTTTAATCTTGATATCCAACACTTCCGGTCGCAATATGACATATTTCACAGCACTATCAATGTAATTATTGACAAGGCTTCCAGATGAAATCATGTATCCATCTTTGAACTTCATAGACTTTGCACGAGCTGCAATAAGCTTTCCATTCACTATCATCTCACAACCCTTGGCAACACTGTTGTATTGTGATTTGGCTACCATGTAAAAAAATTGTATATATATATTTAATGTACAATTTATTATGTAATTATGTGAAAGCTATAATAATGGATTTCATTGGTTATAAGATGTGATTAGATTATTAGTTTAGAAGGAATCTACTTAATAGAGCTATTAATGAGGTTTATATAATCTTTTTTTATTTTTTATAGTGATTTTGAGATTGATTTATATTGACAATAACTTACATATATCTTAAGTCACCTTTATTAGACATTGGTGATCCTTAAAATCTTAATTTACTTCTTTTATTTGGTGCTTAAAGTACTAAGTATATAAATCTTATAAGAAGAAGGGTTAGAAAAGGGTTTTTAGTATAAAAAGGGTAGTTTGGCCATCCATGTAGATGGATAGAGGTAGATGATAGAAATCTCTATTCTAATTGGTCAAAAATCATGTCCAATGGACTTCAAGGAGGCTGCCTGAGGATTTATTAGGAGTTAGGATTTGTTTTTTAAGGGAGTCAAATATCAAAGGCTGGGATCATAAGGTTTAGGTTTTTGGATCTAGTTTAGGTACAAATTTTGTGTGATTTTTACTTTTTATGAAGAAATTATAGGCACTCAAAATTAAGGTATTGATTTTAGATCTACTGTCACTCTCTTAGAAACAACTTGTGCATACAGAAAGCAATCAAGAATTAGCAACTTTGATTGGAGAGAGCACTTTCTTGGCTACACTTTATACATATAGCTCAATGAATTGTAAGCTAAAATGAAGGAGTTATTGGGAGTTGAAGTCAATGCTTACAAACTTAAGGGTAGTAAGTAACCCGCTTACATAGTGGTTGTGTTTTGAGCCATATCTTGAGCAATTCGACAAATTTTTAGCTCAAAATTTTTAAGAGCATGTATAGTTATGTCACAAGACTCTGTGCAAAAATTTTGTGGCATTAAGATTTTGGATTTGTGAGATATAAGAAAAATAGTGCTCAGGTGTCTTTGAGCTAGGGTTTTAAGCATCAACTAGGATTTTTGAGATATTGGATGATTGGTAGCAAATTTATAATTGATTCTTCTTTATACAAAAATTCAAAAGTATTATCTATACTTTGATGGAAATTTTATAGAAATTAAATAATTGGATCAAGAATTAATGAATTCTAAAGTTTAATAAGAAATAAGTCCTTGCGGGTGAATAAAGTTTTGAAGGGTTTTTATAGAAATTTGAACCCTTTTTGTACAAACTTACTTGAATATAAGAGGATTTATATACATAACTTTTCTTTTGTAAGATTGTTGTATTATTTGTCTTTTTTATTAAGGACAAATCACCTATTGGATTTTTGCCATCAAGTTTCAAATAAACTCTCCACAACCAGGTATCCAATATATTCTCAAATAGAAGTTCACGCCATACGACACCATTTTCCATAATGAACCTCAATACTCCATAGCAAGCTTTGCATATAATAAGATCTGTGTGGAGCTTGTATCGAAGAGACTTAGCTTGTGCAATAGAGCACAGACCACGGTTGTTGACCTTTTCAGTATACAACTCCATTATATTCTTAGGAAACTAGAACCATTTGTGAACCACGAAAGTCAATTCCCTGATCCTATGTCCCTTCTCACCTAAAACATTCTAGATATGGGTAGCACGGATGATAATCTCAATTTGCATAAGAATGATGTATACTTCTACTCTACAATAGCCATCCATAGTAAGCTCATGGATGTCAATCTATACAATTGTCATTTGCCTTGGCATGCGGATGTCAATTGACACAATAGTTGTTTGGCGATGGATATAAGCCACCTCATTCCACATTGTGTATTAGATAGTTATTAGTACAAAAATTGATATGTTTACCGAGCTTGAATTGGAGGTGTAGATTGTTGGTTACTATACGTGCTACTTGTCAATACTCTGTTCTTAGACTCTACTGCTTAATCATCATGTTATTTGTTGTGCCATCCTTCTATATAGTTTGCAAATTGTTGGTCCTAAATATTTGATGTCATCCGAGTATGCTATACGTCTTGATTTTTTTTATATAAATTAATATTTGAACACAATCTGGTTGTTTTTTAATCTATATTCATCATCACAAATAAGACTTCTACCCTGAACGATGAGACAGGGTTCTCCGGCCTGAGCGTGATTGCCGCACTTAGTAGCAATACTACCTTGTAGGATTTGATGCCAGCCTATTAGATGAACGTTGTCGTATGTCATGAAGTCTTGCTTAAGAATGCTCCGAGCACCTGGCTGTGGAAGATAAAAAGAAAATACGCAACAATAACTAGTCCTAACTTCTATAATCAATCTCTAAATAGTCTTTAATCATACTTTAATTAAATCCTAGTCAATTTTGATCAAATTCAAAAAAAAAATCCTAAAACAAATCCTACTAAATCCTAATCAATCCTAAAAAATCTTAAAACAAATCCTAACTAACCTTAATCGAATCCTAACCAAATCCTAAGGAAATCCTAAGGCAGTTTTAGAACCTCAATAACTACCAAATAAACCATTGATTTTGATTGAAATTTTGCACACATCTTATTAATTAAGTTAAAAACAAGCACATTAAGTTTGAAGAAGATCTAATGTCACAAAAAGAAGAAAAACCCATAAATTTGCATGGGTGACGGCCGGCCTCCTTCTCCAACCTTGTTGCCAATATTCCAGTATCTAAATCTCCCTTTTACACCATTCAATTGCTCTCAAATTTTTTATGTGCATAGAAAAACAAGTCTACTATCCATATACACAAATTTCACTCCAATCCAACTAGCAAATTGCTCAAGATCTCAAAAACCCAAACTAACCCTCAAAACTTAATTTCCAAGACCTTGACCCAGTTAAACCTCAATTACATACAACTAAACCGTTAGATTTAGCTCAAATTTATAACACACATTAACAATAATAATACCCAAAAATCCACAAATTTTCAGCTGTGAATCTGCTACAAAACTTCTGAAATTGTCTAAAATATCAATTCTATTTTATTTCATAAAATCCCAAGTTGCCGAAAACAACCCTAAATTTGCAAAGCTATTACAAAGTCATTTCTTATTAAAATCACTTAAAATTAACTCTTATGCAAAATCTCTTAAGTCTTCTCTCTAATCCCATCTTTTGATTTGCCAAAAGACTCTTGATTTGCCCTAGGCGGCCATTTTAGTAGCCAAAGGTCTGATTTCAATCCTATCCTATAAACGGCCAATCCTTGGGTATCAATCTAACCTATCCTAGGGATTTTATAGCCCCACCCTACCCTCAACTTAATCCTAATATCAATCATGCTAGTGATTTATCTTTTTTACTATATTTTTATTATTTTATAGCCTTTCTAAGGCAGTAAAAGAATTACTACAATCTAGAAGGTAAAATTACTAACTAATTCTTATCTACTAGCTATTAAGTAAAGAAAACAAATTAAGAGGCTTTCATAAAAATCTTGTTAAAATATGTTGAATTCTTGTTGAACTAAGATAATAGAGTATTAATTGAAAAATCATTTTTAATCATAGTTTCACCATATAATCGTGTCACAACACGACAACGTCCCGCCGTTCTATTCTAAGTCATCATCCTGCCTATTTTATGTACTCCTTATCCGCAATGGCAATATAGTACACATTGTCGGATAGAGAGAATTCACCTTGGAAACACGCCGGGTTCCTAGCTGCTACTAGAACTAGTAGGGAACATAAGATGAAGCTGTGCAAGTATCTTCTATACTTGTACAATATTAGAATATAATCCTTATATAAGAGTGGAGTATAATCCTTGTACAAAATAGAATATAATCCTTTGTATAATACTTATACAAATACTTATATAAATATTATATATAATACTTATAAAATACTTATATAAAAATAGAATATAATCCTTGGTATAATACTTATATAAATACTTATATAAATATTATGTATAATATTTATAAAATACTTATATAAATACTTGATATAAATACTTGATATAAATACAAGTATATATACTTATATAATAAATATAAGCAAAATATATATATACTCAAGTATACCTCAAAATACGACCGCATATGAGGAATATAAGCTATACAACAAGCTAAAATTAAATAAATCACTAAAATTTCATCCAAAGGTCAAATCAAGCAAGCTTATAGCCTATGGAAAGCTAATAACTTATTATAAAACATATCAAAATTTCACAAATAGATGTTTTACCATTTAAAAGTTATGGCTAAATGAAATAGGCACTAAAAATTCCCAGCACATATAAAGGCAGCAAAGCTCCTCTTCACTTCAACCTTTGTTGTGGTTGCTTCCCTTCTCCAAATTAGACATGTAATAGCTTTTTAGAAAGCTCACTCTATCATCTAACTTATCTTTAAATTTCACATGTATATCTCTCAAGATTCAGATTTTATAGCTAGTCGAATCTACTCCTCAAATCCTAGTGACAATTTGCCCTCTTGATACTTCATGGCTCATAAATCTTTCATAGAAGCTCCAAATGCATTGATTTTTATTATTGTGGAAAGCTTATACAAGCCACTATAAGCACCTAAAATATCAAAAAGATTGAAGAGATTGTCCAACCTGGGTGGTTGAACAAAGTCTCTACCCTTCTTCATTGGATGGCA